>MQVO02000132.1:0-24834 GCA_001986395.2 Irpex lacteus | reverse complement strand
GATATACATTATTCCAACTAGCTAGTACATAGATAGGCGTTATAAAGGTAGTAAGTATAACTATGTATAGATTAATGGCTCCATATGTAGATGACAATAAGGTAACATAATCCTCTACTGCTTTATATTAACTTAAAGAAATATAGAAGGAATACCATATCTGTAGTGATAGAATTAATACTACTGTAGAGATAGTTAGGGTAATATAATTAGCATAGACCTTCACAACTATAAAGCTTTCCCCCCTTCAATCAATACTTTTTTAATCTACTTAAAATAAAATTAGATCCTATCCTGATTGGGGCTCCTGATATGGCATTCCCTCGACTGAACAACGTATCATTCTGGATTCTACCACCTGCTATCGTTCTTATCGTAGCAAGTGTATTCGTAGAACAAGGTATGGGTATTTCCAATTCGTTCTTCCTTTCTAGACAACTGAATTCTGTCTCACAATGGCTGTAGTACCTACAGTACTAACATCATGCTTTACAGTATCACCAGCTCAGCTGGCTGGTATGATTGAAGGTGATGGACATCTTTACACTCCTCGTGGCCGTCGTTCTTCCACAGGTAAGCTAGTATACCCAATAATAAAGCTACACTTTCCTCTGAATGCTGTTTCAGGCCTAACTCTAATACTTTAGTATTCTAGGGTTGCAGCTCTAATTATATTTTACCTTAAGAGTAGAAATAATCCCCAAAAAAAACTAGTTAGAATTATTTATAATACCTAGTTTTTGGGGATGTTTTTTGGGGAGGGTATAGGTTCATAGAAGTAAACTGTATAACTTAGATAATTAATTACTGACTCTCTTGATTTATCCTCCTATCCTTGTAAATAATCTTTACTAAAGAAAATAAATATAGTAAAATTTTAATCTGTTAAAATAAATAATTTTAATTTATATCACTACTTTAATTTTTTATTATATTTAATCTATACACACTTTCCTCTTACCACTGCACTACTTAGTTACATATGCCCTATAACTTTATGACAACTCTAATCCATTTCCAACTAAAAACAGATAGTTATTTTTATATAAGCTTATTGCTAGGATTTTTTTTTTACTTTACTCTTTTTCTTTTTCTGTGCAAGACTAAAGAATTATACTCTCTCTTTCACTTTTTATTTACTTTGCACTGATATACTAATTTATTTAATAACTCATTTATTACTATTCCAATATAAACTCTATTAAACTTTAACTAGCATTTATTAATCTTTATATTAAATTATTATTAGAGAATTAACTATAGGTATATATAAATGGTAAATTATATTTTACCTTAAGATCTTAGCTTCAGGTGAATCACCGTATAAAACCATTGACAATTTCTCACTCCAACTCATAAACGGATTCACTTCTGTAAAAGGATATAATCTCTTATTGGCTGTTACAATATTATTTTGTTTTTCCATGAATAAAGTATAAACTAAAGAAACATAACGTCCGTAAACAGTACCTCCAATTTGTCCTTTATCTAGGAGGTGGAGCAACGTAAAAATTTTATTTATAGAGTTTTTCATTTATAGAATTTTAACAAATAAATACAGTTCTATACTTTGCACATTTCTTAATTATAGTACCATTAGTTAGTTTATTAAAAAATAGTTTAGTTGAATTAGCTAATCCCAAAAAACTAGGAATTAGAAATAATTAGTTTTTTGGGGAAGGTTAAGTAAATAAAGTAAATAAGATTAAGTGAGCAACTAAGTCTACATTATTTTTGTAAGGAATTATAGTAAAATTTTATATTATATTTAAATAAAAGAATTAGGGAGGGAGGGAACAAAATAAATTAGATAATAAAAAAATAGGTGGACGGTTAGTCTTCCATTTTATATATTTAATTTTTGTTTATATTCCCAAACTATTAATAATTTGAACTTTAGCAATCAGTCTAATGAGTGAAACTAAAGATCGAAGAGGTAACTTTACTATCTTCTTTATTTAACTAACTAAAACTAGATCATTTGAACTACGACTAGCCCCTTTTGAGTAAAGCTAAAGATTAAAGAGAATATAAAGAAAAATAAAGATAATAAAGTTATTTTAACTATTATAATAAATAATAATGACCCAAAAAACTAGGAATTAGAAATTTCTAACTAGTTTTTTGGGGGAGTAATGTTAAAGAATAAAAATATAGTTAATTGAAGAAAAATAATAAAGTCACTCTTCTTTTATCACTATTTTCTTTGGTAAAATAAGAGTGTCCCTTGGGTAAAAATTTTTTAATTTTAAAGATTGATGTACTGTAGCTGATTTAATTAAAAATCACACCCTCCCTTTTTTTTAATATATTTTCCATTTTTATATATTAAATTTTTGTTTATATTAAATTATAATAATTTTTTTTAAAATAGCTAGGTATACTACAATTCCATAAAATGGTTAGTGTATAGGATTGATTGCTATTTTTAATTTGATTTATAACTAATATAAACGGAATATTATTGTTTACTATTTATAAGTGTAAAATAAATAAAATGAATTAAATTAATAAAGATGTAATAAGATAAGAAATATATTGCTATGATAATAAATAAAATTTAATAGGGGGACCCTCTACTTAAAATAAAATTAAATAAATTACACAGTCACAGGAGAGTAAATAATATGTATTATTATTAAATAATTGGAGTCCTCAACATAAAAGAAGTAAAAAGCTTACACTTTCATATAAAAAATATAAATCACAACTTACTATTATTTTGGTACTGGCGGCATCCGGCTAAGAGTATTCCTTATAAATTAAGTTGCTAAAGATGATACGGCTAACAAATAGAATATACCTAAATTAAAATCATAAAGAAAAGATAAATATAAATAAATATAATTTGATAAAGGTAGAAAATAGAGTTAGAATATACACAAACAGTTATTCTAAATCAGATGTAGAAAGTTTAGCTTTAGCTATTAATACTAAACTAAATATATATACTGGTGTTTTATTGGATAGAAAAGATCAATGGTTTTTAACTAAAATAAAAGAATTAACCCTTCCCCCCAAATTAAATTTATTACTTATTTGAACTCTTACAAAACTAATCAATTGTGTATAATGAAAGAATAAAAAGATATTGAATTTATTCATTTTTATTATTTTTTCTCTTAGTCAATTTCTCGCATCACGAGATCATTGCTTTCTATAACCACCGAATCCAAGGGTTATACAACTTTTATAGTTTTCGCTAGTAATCTAAATAGTTCTTAGAGTAGTTTTTATGTTTTTTCAGTTCTCTTAAAGAAAAGTAAACAAAAAGAATGTGTATTCCTATAATGTAACTCCCTCTCTCCTGAAATAAATTATAAGATAGGGAGACCCAAATTTAATTTATTTTTAGTTATAAGAGCTAAACTACTACACTTACACTGTCAAACTGCACATTATATTACTGTGAATATACTTTTCCCCAAACTTTTTTATATGTTGAGTAGTAGAAGCTTACTATTCCTTACTTTATATCTCATTTTTTATTACCATACCTAATCATAACTTAACATTATGAAGTTTATAACAAGTTAATATCTCTGTTAATATCTGTTAAGATTGTAATTGTAGGGTATACTTTGTAGAAATATAACTACTCCAATACTGTGTTAGTGTTACATACAGTAAACAGTTCCCCCCCGGTTTTTAACTAAAATAAAAGAATTAATATAATAGTTTATTATTATTGATTTATTGATTATAGTCTCCAGCAAGAAGAGTACCAAATACACCCACACTACTAATTGCTAATGTAAGAATGAATCCATAGTTGTGGTCTACGATGGTTACCCAGGTGCAAATGAAATTACACATCAACAAAGAAGAGCAGAAACAAGAGAGATAAACCACTCAATTTAATTAAAATAAAGCTTTCCCCAAAAAACTAGGAATTATAATTAATTCTAACTAGTTTTTGTGGGGTCTGGGTAAATTGAACTAAAGCTATAAAAGCTAAAATAATATCCAGAGGATATGGGCAAAGCAAATGTTTCTTTAACAATACGACTACTGCTTCTACTCCCCTATAACTCTCAGTATTCTTGTAAGAGGATAGTTATAGTAATAATCAATAGTTTTGAGCTGTTTTCTTTACTGCTATTTTATTATTATTATCTTTACCTGTTCTAACTGCTGGTGTTACTTTATTATTAATTGATAGAAATTTTAATACTGGTTTCTATGAAGTTGGTGCGGTGTTGATCCTATTTTATATAAACATTTATTTTGATTCTTTGGTCATCCTGAAGTTTATATTTTAATTATTCCTGGTTTGGTATTATTTCTCATATTGTTTCTACTTATAGTAAAAAACCTATCTTTGGTGAAGTTGGTATGTTATATGCCATGGGTTCTATTGGTCTTTTAGGTTTCTTAGTTTGAAGTCATCATATGTATATTGTTGGTTTAGATATTGACAAAAGATACATTGAACATTTTATTTACTTGGAGCAAGATAAACCTGTTTTAGGGAGATATACTTTCAAGTTAAACTCAGTTTGACGAAAGTGCAAATTTAATTAACGCAAAGGTTTAAAAAACTTTTATGAAAGTGGAGGTTACTAATGTCGACACTAAAGAGGTTACAATATATTTTTCTATTGGTGCTGCTTCTAATATCTCCAAAAGTTTAGTTAAAAGTGGGTATTATTTGTGTCTAACAATAAACTATACTGACAAATAACCATAGTATATATTAACTCGAGGATAAAGTTGTGATTCGTTTTATTTGTATACAAATTATTAAATAAAAAAAAAAGGATAAGCTTATCCTTTTGATATGGAAGAGAAATTAAGTTTAAAAACATCCTTATATAATCAAAAAGGTTTAATCGAATTAACTGTCAAAAACAAATTGGGCTTACATTAACCAATTTAAATAAAACACACTTTATCGCTTTTTATTTTAACTTTTATTTTTAGGGGAGGGAGAATCTTTAAATTTATTTCAATGGAGGAGAGGATTATGGGAGCTATAAAATGTATTTCTTTGTGTATTTAAAAGCAGCGTATGATATAAATCTATATGTTCGAGGTGGCTCTGTAGCAAACTATTATAAAATGTATAAAACATCCGAGGGTTGAGGTTTATTTTATAGTAAGGATGTACGAATTTAATGTAATACATTAACTAGTTATAAAGGGGATAATTGTCTATAATAAACTAATTATGGTTATTGAACAGAAAGTTAATGATGGTATATGTGACGTCGTGCCTCATCGTAACATCTTGCTCGTCATAGTTAAGGGGGAAACTCAAAGATTTAGCTTGTCAAGGGCAAGGTTTTAAGGTGTTTGTAAACGCAAATGCTAAGCGTTATTTTAGCACAACTCGAACAGTACTTAATGATGAAAGTGTGGATAGAGGGATTGATCAGACAATAGGTCAATTGGATGGTCATCTTTATGATACCACTGATAAGCTTCTCCGTGATAAATTTATTTTAAAAGATTTTGGATTTATTACCGGATTTCCTGTACTTGTGATTTAGTCATTAATCCTTTTTGTATTATTATTAAAAAAGGGGGGGGTTTTACCTTAAATTTTGAGTTGAATGGTGGGTTGCAGCAAGAAATAATAAGGGGGTAAACAAATTTATCTCAACTTAGATTGTTCCATTTTGTTCCATTCTTAAAAGAGATTATTAGAATAAGTTTTTTGTTATTATTTAAACCCAAAAAACTAGGGTCGCGGTAGAAATAATCCCCAAAAAAAACTAGTTAGAATTATTTATAATACCTAGTTTTTTGGGGATGTTTTTTTGGGGGATCCTTTTTTTATATTATTTCTTTTTAAGATTAAAAAGAAAAAGAGTATGGGGGCAAGGATAAAAAACAAGAATGGTAGAAGACTAAGTGGATTGTTACTCTTTTTGGGAAAGAGCCCTAGCGTGTTCGAGTCACGCCTACCATATACTTAAAAAAAATAAAATATTTTAACTTATAAAAATTAGGGTGCCATGTCAGAGTGGTTAATGTGGAGTACTGTTAATACTTTTTCAGAGGTTCAATTCCTCTTGGCACCTATAAAAATAATACTACAATAACTAATACCATTTATCAATTTTTTCCCCTTTTATTATTAAATAAATAAAAAAGGTATAAAATAAGGAGAAACACCTTCCTTATTATTAAGATGAAGATGGTGGATTGTTATTATCAAATTAGCTATACACTAAACCTCTAAACTTACTATTTAGTTAGTAAAGTAACTATAAAAATAAATATAAATATATTTTATACTATGGTACAAAGAGATTATTTGGATGGATTTACAGACTATTTGATGAGTGGCTAGTACCAAGACCACCACCAGATCCAGATTGGAAAATATGGAGATGGGGCTCAAACTCATACGACACCAGACCTGTAAATCCAAATATATTCTCCTCAGGAAGTATGGACAGATACACCGTACCAAGATAGAATCCAATTTCAGTAAAATACCCACAACAATATATGAGTCCACTTACAGGGAAGACACATACAGATAGTTGGGTACCTACATGGGTATGGTGGGTAGTTGGTGGAATTGTCTCATTTGGAGTAATATTCACAGCATTTTCAGTATACAAAGATCCATCAATCATAACAAATTTATTTCCATGGAATAGAACTCCTAATGTAAATAATAATGTTCCACAGAATGGATTAGGTGCACCTGGTGATCAACCTGATATACAAATAAATGATGCAAGAACACACAGAAACCCCATATATTGGTTATATGATGGTCTTACCAATGGTGACAGGTAACTACAGAACAGCATTGAATTGGTTCAATCCGTTCCATTGGGTATCTGGAGCAAATACATCAGATGCGTTCAATAATTTTATGCATGATCAAAACTAATCCAAATACAGTAAATCGTGCACAATTTCCATATACAATGGATAATCCTCATGATAACTGGTTTAATAGATTAAGATTAGCTGTATTTGGTGAAAGTAACAGTGAAAGATTGTTGAGAGAGACTAGGTTAAGAGAGGTTCAAGAAGCTCACGATGTATTTGTACATGGTACAGGTGTACACACTCCTGCAAAACCGAGCGGACCCTTCGATCCCTCAGCAGCATTTGAGAAAACAAGTTATTTAAAACAATCTGTAGCTGGTACTGGACACAACTCACCATTACATGCACCTTCTGTTAAAGATACACTTAAAAACTTTAGTATGGAAAATGCATTTAATGAAGCTAAAAACCCAATAAAATCTACTCCTATTGACCCTGCAAATATTCCTGCTGATGATCAGAAAGCATGGAGTGAACATGAGTATGAAAAAGGTAAAGGTCCAGGTCCCAAAAATGATGTAAATCCAGCTGAAGGATCATCTAATAAATCTTCTAACAATCAACCTCAATCTCCTAAATCTGATGTTAGTGATCATCAACCTCAATCTCATAAATCTGAGGTGAATGATCATCAAACAGAAGATGATAAGGTAAAAATGATAAAGGTAAAGATAAACAAGAGGATACAAATAAATCATCTAAACAAACTAAAGCAGATAGAGCTACAGTGAGTTTTAGATGATGAAGAAGAAGAACCTCAGCGTAGACATCCAATACTTGATGCATTCCATAAAATGATTAGTAATAAGAGAGCTCTAAGAGAGCAAGCACCTACAACTATTTTTGATACTGATACTCATGATAATTCAAATATTCCCCATGAATATAAGAATGAGCATGATAAAGATTCAAAATTTAAGCCTAATATCTATAGAATAAATGATGCATATATGGAAGATAAAGATTTAGAACGTGATGTAAGAAGATATAATGAACCTAATGATGAAAATTATTGGTCAAGTGAAGGAAGTTCTTACGATCATGATCATAATTCTAATGTAGATAAGACTCCAAAAGAGTTTAATAAATCTATTTATAATTATCATGATGAGTTTGCCAGCCCAGTTGATTTTAGAATCTATTAAAAGAGATGATTCTATCTCTAAAATATTAGATGATGTGTGGGCTGATAAAACTCAAGATGATACTCCTGAAAGTAATATTAATGAGAGTAAATCATCAAATGAGGATAATGATAAATGAGATTTTTAATATAACCCCAAATGCGAGTTAGTGTAATGGGAGTTAGAATTTGTCTATAGGAATAATTTTGTGTCTAATATAATAAAAATATATAATTAACTATTTTTATATTGTCCTGATTTAAATCTAAAAATTTTAGATACAAAGTGGTACTAATTTCTTAATTTAAATTAAATTATTTTTGTTCCAGACATAAGTGTTAAATATTATATAATAAACTTTACTCTTCTTCTCTCCCTTTTTTCTTTAAAATAAAAGTAGGGAGACTTGCTTAATATATACCCTTAATTTAATTAAATTTCTTTTTTATAAAATTTTACCCCAAGTTAACTTGTTTTTACTTCTTAATGTATTCTATAACCTTTACTAAATAGTAATAATATAAATAATTACCTCTTTTTGTCTTTTTGCCCTTTATCTTTTTTAATAAAAAAAAAAATAAAAGAAATAAAATAAGAAGAAGAGGCAACGATTATTTTTATCTCAGTTTTAGACATCTTAACTCTCTTTTAGGTTTATATATCTCCATCCACAGTTTGTACTGTCGAAGGATAGATTTTTTACTTAAACTAAAAAAAACTAGGACCCAGCCCACAAAGTGGATTGGATTGTGGACAGAAATAATTAGTTTTTTGGGATCTATGAGATTTTTACAGTTAGCTCAGTAATTTTATAACTATAATGATCACACTTTTCAATTTTGATGGCAATAAATCTCTTTAGTTCGTCACCAGTATGCATAAGAATTGAACAGTTTTTTGGATTATCTGAGTATTAAGACAATCCACTTAGAATCTAAGAGGTCGTGGTTGGAGGATAATCAGTCTTCTAATCTTAAATATAGTCTCATCAAATACTTGTAAAGCTAAAGGGGATTGGAACCTTAAGATATGAAGGGAATAATACGATATATTTGTATAGTAATAAAGTTTACTAGAATGAGGAATCTCCGATAAAAGCAAATAAAGACAATCAATACTTTTTTAATTTAGGGGGGAGTGTCAAGACGAGTACCATTTGCATCAATCCGAATATAATATATTTGTACTTTTATCTATATAATCGGCAGGGTATTCTCTATCAAGAATAGTATTATGTATTATTTTAGCTATATTTTTATATTCTTCGAGTTTATAGATATATTATATAATACTAGAACACAACGCCCATTTTCATGTAAGATGTTGGAATGTATTTATAATTCTTTCTACGTATGCATCAGATATATTATTATGTCTATGTATAACAGTAAAATCTTGTTTTTCATTTTCAATAACTCTTTGTATAATTTCTAGATAACAGATAAAAGTATAGAATGGTTTATAAATCTATCCAAAAAAACTAGGCTCTTTGTTGGAAGTACTTTTTTAATTTATCCTTTTTATTACCTTAACTTCTATTAAATTACTGTTATTTGATAGAAGAATAACTAATTCTAAACCCAATAATATTAATTCCTCATTAGAGAGATATAGATTGTTTTCACTACGGTACTCTAAAAATTTACATTCATTACTTATTACTCCACTTTCTAAATCTTTATTATACTTTTCTATACATACCAGTTCACTGCTGAGTACTACCAACAACACTTCTAACACATGCACTAGAAATACTTTACTGAGACTGAGATTTTGTTGATGCAAATAAAGACAATCAATACTTTTTTAATCTACTTAAAATAAAATTAAATAAATTACACAGTCTTTCTTTCTTTTTAATCTTATTCCCCTTTCTCCTACTTTAATAAGTAGACCTGATGATACAAAACCATGAGCTACTGATAATACTAAACTACCAGTTAAACCTGTGATACTATAAGAGAATATACTTAATATACATACAGCCATATGAGATAAAGAACTCTAAGCTACTATAACTATCAGATCAGTTTGTCTTAATGTTATTATAGGTGCCCTAATTAAAATTTAATTAAATTTTAATAACCCCTACCAAAATAATTAAATAATTTATTAAGCCACTAGCCACTAAAGTGGAGTGGAGAGTGATTACAATAAACTATTATTCTTTTGAAGAGTTAAATAAATAGAGTAGGGAAAAGAGTTAAATAATTATAAAAATATTATTCTAAGATTATTTATTATTAATCGCTAGCTCCCTTTAAATTCTTTAACTTTACTCATCTTGAGAGAACAAACATTAATTTATTTTAATTGTTTAATTAAATTTATTCTTATTCTAACAATCCCCCAAAAAACTAATTAGAATGAATTCTAATTCCTAGTGTTTTTGGGACTCTGATTCTTTAGTTATTATTTGTAAGTTAATTGGAGGGAGGACACAAGGGGAATCCCTCTAGTACTAATCTTAACTCTTTGGAACCCAAGTTAATTGGAGGGAGGACACTCAGTTAAATAAATAGAGTATTTATTATCCTTTAGGTTAAAGAGAATTAGAATAAATAATAAGATAGCTATTTACTTAGTCTATCCATATTCCACAAAGGGTATTAGTTAGAATTATATTGTTAAATAGACCCTCTACTTAAAATAAAATTAAATAAATTACACAGTCTGTACCCTAAAATAATTCTAACTAGTTTTTTTGGATGGTAGTAGGATTTACTATTGCTGAAGGATCCTTCCATATTAAGTCCAACGGTGATTTCTGTTTTAGTCTGAAGCAACGTCCACATCTAGTACTGTTTGAAGCACTGCGGCTACTATTTAACACTCGTGTAAAGATTCACACATCAGATGGTTATAATACTTTGGTTATGACTTCACTACGGGATCTGACAACAGTGGTTACTTTCTTCTATTCTCCGGGCTTCACCCTCTGACAGGACTGAAGCTTCACAGCTACATGCGGTGGATCGAACAAATGAAGGTAATTATTAATAAAAAGAATAGGGGAGGTACTTAAAATAAAATATCAAAAAGAAGAATATCTAGCACTACAAATATAGCAATTATAAATGCAGGTACATTATGATATACATTATTCCAACTAGCTAGTACATAGATAGGCGTTATAAAGGTAGTAAGTATAACTATGTATAGATTAATGGCTCCATATGTAGATGACAATAAGGTAACATAATCCTCTACTGCTTTATATTAACTTAAAGAAATATAGAAGGAATACCATATCTGTAGTGATAGAATTAATACTACTGTAGAGATAGTTAGGGTAATATAATTAGCATAGACCTTCACAACTATAAAGCTTTCCCCCTTCAATCAATACTTTTTTAATCTACTTAAAATAAAATTAGATCCTATCCTGATTGGGGCTCCTGATATGGCATTCCCTCGACTGAACAACGTATCATTCTGGATTCTACCACCTGCTATCGTTCTTATCGTAGCAAGTGTATTCGTAGAACAAGGTATGGGTATTTCCAATTCGTTCTTCCTTTCTAGACAACTGAATTCTGTCTCACAATGGCTGTAGTACCTACAGTACTAACATCATGCTTTACAGTATCACCAGCTCAGCTGGCTGGTATGATTGAAGGTGATGGACATCTTTACACTCCTCGTGGCCGTCGTTCTTCCACAGGTAAGCTAGTATACCCAATAATAAAGCTACACTTTCCTCTGAATGCTGTTTCAGGCCTAACTCTAATACTTTAGTATTCTAGGGTTGCAGCTCTAATTATATTTTACCTTAAGAGTAGAAATAATCCCCAAAAAAACTAGTTAGAATTATTTATAATACCTAGTTTTTGGGGATGTTTTTTGGGGAGGGTATAGGTTCATAGAAGTAAACTGTATAACTTAGATAATTAATTACTGACTCTCTTGATTTATCCTCCTATCCTTGTAAATAATCTTTACTAAAGAAAATAAATATAGTAAAATTTTAATCTGTTAAAATAAATAATTTTAATTTATATCACTACTTTAATTTTTTATTATATTTAATCTATACACACTTTCCTCTTACCACTGCACTACTTAGTTACATATGCCCTATAACTTTATGACAACTCTAATCCATTTCCAACTAAAAAACAGATAGTTATTTTTATATAAGCTTATTGCTAGGATTTTTTTTTTACTTTACTCTTTTTCTTTTTCTGTGCAAGACTAAAGAATTATACTCTCTCTTTCACTTTTTATTTACTTTGCACTGATATACTAATTTATTTAATAACTCATTTATTACTATTCCAAATATAACTCTATTAAACTTTAACTAGCATTTATTAATCTTTATATTAAATTATTATTAGAGAATTAACTATAGGTATATATAAATGGTAAATTATATTTTACCTTAAGATCTTAGCTTCAGGTGAATCACCGTATAAAACCATTGACAATTTCTCACTCCAACTCATAAACGGATTCACTTCTGTAAAAGGATATAATCTCTTATTGGCTGTTACAATATTATTTTGTTTTTCCATGAATAAAGTATAAACTAAAGAAACATAACGTCCGTAAACAGTACCTCCAATTTGTCCTTTATCTAGGAGGTGGAGCAACGTAAAAATTTTATTTATAGAGTTTTCATTTATAGAATTTTAACAAATAAATACAGTTCTATACTTTGCACATTTCTTAATTATAGTACCATTAGTTAGTTTATTAAAAAATAGTTTAGTTGAATTAGCTAATCCCAAAAAACTAGGAATTAGAAATAATTAGTTTTTTGGGGAAGGTTAAGTAAATAAAGTAAATAAGATTAAGTGAGCAACTAAGTCTACATTATTTTTGTAAGGAATTATAGTAAAATTTTATATTATATTTAAATAAAAGAATTAGGGAGGGAGGGAACAAAATAAATTAGATAATAAAAAAAATAGGTGGACGGTTAGTCTTCCATTTTATATATTTAATTTTTGTTTATATTCCCAAACTATTAATAATTTGAACTTTAGCAATCAGTCTAATGAGTGAAACTAAAGATCGAAGAGGTAACTTTACTATCTTCTTTATTTAACTAACTAAAACTAGATCATTTGAACTACGACTAGCCCCTTTTGAGTAAAGCTAAAGATTAAAGAGAATATAAAGAAAAATAAAGATAATAAAGTTATTTTAACTATTATAATAAATAATAATGACCCAAAAAACTAGGAATTAGAAATAATTCTAACTAGTTTTTTGGGGAGTAATGTTAAAGAATAAAAATATAGTTAATTGAAGAAAAATAATAAAGTCACTCTTCTTTTTATCACTATTTTCTTTGGTAAAATAAGAGTGTCCCTTGGGTAAAAATTTTTTAATTTTAAAGATTGATGTACTGTAGCTGATTTAATTAAAAATCACACCCTCCCTTTTTTTAATATATTTTCCATTTTTATATATTAAATTTTTGTTTATATTAAATTATAATAATTTGTTTTAAAATAGCTAGGTATACTACAATTCCATAAAATGGTTAGTGTATAGGATTGATTGCTATTTTTAATTTGATTTATAACTAATATAAACGGAATATTATTGTTTACTATTTATAAGTGTAAAATAAATAAAATGAATTAAATTAATAAAGATGTAATAAGATAAGAAATATATTGCTATGATAATAAATAAAATTTAATAGGGGGACCCTCTACTTAAAATAAAATTAAATAAATTACACAGTCACAGGAGAGTAAATAATATGTATTATTATTAAATAATTGGAGTCCTCAACATAAAAGAAGTAAAAAGCTTACACTTTCATATAAAAAATATAAATCACAACTTACTATTATTTTGGTACTGGCGGCATCCGGCTAAGAGTATTCCTTATAAATTAAGTTGCTAAAGATGATACGGCTAACAAATAGAATATACCTAAATTAAAATCATAAAGAAAAGATAAATATAAAATAAATATAATTTTGATAAAGGTAGAAATAGAGTTAGAATATACACAAACAGTTATTCTAAATCAGATGTAGAAAGTTTAGCTTTAGCTATTAATACTAAACTAAATATATATACTGGTGTTTTATTGGATAGAAAAGATCAATGGTTTTTAACTAAAATAAAAGAATTAACCCTTCCCCCCAAATTAAATTTATTACTTATTTGAACTCTTACAAAACTAATCAATTGTGTATAATGAAAGAATAAAAAGATATTGAATTTATTCATTTTTATTATTTTTTCTCTTAGTCAATTTCTCGCATCACGAGATCATTGCTTTCTATAACCACCGAATCCAAGGGTTATACAACTTTTATAGTTTCGCTAGTAATCTAAATAGTCTTAGAGTAGTTTTTATGTTTTTTCAGTTCTCTTAAAGAAAAAGTAAACAAAAAGAATGTGTATTCTATAATGTAACTCCCTCTCTCCTGAAATAAATTATAAGATAGGGAGACCCAAATTTAATTTATTTTTAGTTATAAGAGCTAAACTACTACACTTACACTGTCAAACTGCACATTATATTACTGTGAATATACTTTTCCCCAAACTTTTTTATATGTTTGAGTAGTAGAAGCTTACTATTCCTTACTTTATATCTCATTTTTTATTACCATACCTAATCATAACTTAACATTATGAAGTTTATAACAAGTTAATATCTCTGTTAATATCTGTTAAGATTGTAATTGTAGGGTATACTTTGTAGAAATATAACTACTCCAATACTGTGTTAGTGTTACATACAGTAAACAGTTCCCCCCGGTTTTTAACTAAAATAAAAGAATTAATATAATAGTTTATTATTATTGATTTATTGATTATAGTCTCCAGCAAGAAGAGTACCAAATACACCCACACTACTAATTGCTAATGTAAGAATGAATCCATAGTTGTGGTCTACGATGGTTACCCAGGTGCAAATGAAATTACACATCAACAAAGAAGAGCAGAAACAAGAGAGATAAACCACTCAATTTAATTAAAATAAAGCTTCCCCAAAAAACTAGGAATTATAATTAATTCTAACTAGTTTTTGTGGGGTCTGGGTAAATTGAACTAAAGCTATAAAAGCTAAAATAATATCCAGAGGATATGGGCAAAGCAAATGTTTCTTTAACAATACGACTACTGCTTCTACTCCCCCTATAACTCTCAGTATTCTTGTAAGAGGATAGTTATAGTAATAATCAATAGTTTGAGCTGTTTTCTTTACTGCTATTTTATTATTATTATCTTTACCTGTTCTAACTGCTGGTGTTACTTTATTATTAATTGATAGAAATTTTAATACTGGTTTCTATGAAGTTGGTGCCGGTGGTGATCCTATTTTATATAAACATTTATTTTGATTCTTTGGTCATCCTGAAGTTTATATTTTAATTATTCCTGGTTTTGGTATTATTTCTCATATTGTTTCTACTTATAGTAAAAAACCTATCTTTGGTGAAGTTGGTATGTTATATGCCATGGGTTCTATTGGTCTTTTAGGTTTCTTAGTTTGAAGTCATCATATGTATATTGTTGGTTTAGATATTGACAAAAGATACATTGAACATTTTATTTACTTGGAGCAAGATAAACCTGTTTTAGGGAGATATACTTTCAAGTTAAACTCAGTTGACGAAAGTGCAAATTTAATTAACGCAAAGGTTTAAAAAACTTTTATGAAAGTGGAGGTTACTAATGTCGACACTAAAGAGGTTACAATATATTTTTCTATTGGTGCTGCTTCTAATATCTCCAAAGTTTAGTTAAAAGTGGGTATTATTTGTGTCTAACAATAAACTATACTGACAAATAACCATAGTATATATTAACTCGAGGATAAAGTTGTGATTCGTTTATTTGTATACAAATTATTAAATAAAAAAAAAAAGGATAAGCTTATCCTTTTGATATGGAAGAGAAATTAAGTTTAAAAACATCCTTATATAATCCAAAAAGGTTTAATCGAATTAACTGTCAAAAACAAATTGGGCTTACATTAACCAATTTAAATAAAACACACTTTATCCTTTTTATTTTAACTTTTATTTTTAGGGGAGGGAGAATCTTTAAATTTATTTCAATGGAGGAGAGGATTATGGGAGCTATAAAATGTATTTCTTTGTGTATTTAAAAGCAGCGTATGATATAAATCTATATGTTCGAGGTGGCTCTGTAGCAAACTATTATAAAATGTATAAAACATCCGAGGGTTGAGGTTTATTTTATAGTAAGGATGTACGAATTTAATGTAATACATTAACTAGTTATAAGGGGATAATTGTCTATAATAAACTAATTATGGTTATTGAACAGAAAGTTAATGATGGTATATGTGACGTCGTGCCTCATCGTAACATCTTGCTCGTCATAGTTAAGGGGGGAAACTCAAAGATTTAGCTTGTCAAGGGCAAGGTTTTAAGGTGTTTGTAAACGCAAATGCTAAGCGTTATTTTAGCACAACTCGAACAGTACTTAATGATGAAAGTGTGGATAGAGGGATTGATCAGACAATAGGTCAATTGGATGGTCATCTTTATGATACCACTGATAAGCTTCTCCGTGATAAATTTTATTTTAAAAGATTTTGGATTTATTACCGGATTTCCTGTACTTGTGATTTAGTCATTAATCCTTTTTGTATTATTATTAAAAAAGGGGGGGGTTTTACCTTAAATTTTGAGTTGAATGGTGGGTTGCAGCAAGAAATAATAAGGGGGTAAACAAATTTATCTCAACTTAGATTGTTCCATTTTGTTCCATTCTTAAAAGAGATTATTAGAATAAGTTTTTGTTATTATTTAAACCCAAAAAACTAGGGTCGCGGTAGAAATAATCCCCAAAAAAAACTAGTTAGAATTATTTATAATACCTAGTTTTTGGGGATGTTTTTTGGGGGATCCTTTTTTTATATTATTTCTTTTTAAGAATTAAAAAGAAAAAGAGTATGGGGGCAAGGATAAAAACAAGAATGGTAGAAGACTAAGTGGATTGTTACTCTTTTTGGGAAAGAGCCCTAGCGTGTTCGAGTCACGCCTACCATATACTTAAAAAAAATAAAATATTTTAACTTATAAAAATTAGGGTGCCATGTCAGAGTGGTTAATGTGGAGTACTGTTAATACTTTTTTTCAGAGGTTCAATTCCTCTTGGCACCTATAAAAATAATACTACAATAACTAATACCATTTATCATTTTTTCCCCTTTTTATTATTAAATAAATAAAAAGGTATAAAATAAGGAGAAACACCTTCCTTATTATTAAGATGAAGATGGTGGATTGTTATTATCAAATTAGCTATACACTAAACCTCTAAACTTACTATTTAGTTAGTAAAGTAACTATAAAAATAAATATAATATATTTTATACTATGGTACAAAGAGATTATTTGGATGGATTTACAGACTATTTGATGAGTGGCTAGTACCAAGACCACCACCAGATCCAGATTGGAAAATATGGAGATGGGGCTCAAACTCATACGACACCAGACCTGTAAATCCAAATATATTCTCCTCAGGAAGTATGGACAGATACACCGTACCCAAGATAGAATCCAATTTCAGTAAAATACCCACAACAATATATGAGTCACTTACAGGGAAGACACATACAGATAGTTGGGTACCTACATGGGTATGGTGGGTAGTTGGTGGAATTGTCTCATTTGGAGTAATATTCACAGCATTTTCAGTATACAAAGATCCATCAATCATAACAAATTTATTTCCATGGAATAGAACTCCTAATGTAAATAATAATGTTCCACAGAATGGATTAGGTGCACCTGGTGATCAACCTGATATACAAATAAATGATGCAAGAACACACAGAAACCCCATATATTGGTTATATGATGGTCTTACAATGGTGACAGGTAACTACAGAACAGCATTGAATTGGTTCAATCCGTTCCATTGGGTATCTGGAGCAAATACATCAGATGCGTTCAATAATTTTATGCATGATCAAACTAATCCAAATACAGTAAATCGTGCACAATTTCCATATACAATGGATAATCCTCATGATAACTGGTTTAATAGATTAAGATTAGCTGTATTTGGTGAAAGTAACAGTGAAAGATTGTTGAGAGAGACTAGGTTAAGAGAGGTTCAAGAAGCTCACGATGTATTTGTACATGGTACAGGTGTACACACTCCTGCAAAACCGAGCGGACCCTTCGATCCCTCAGCAGCATTTGAGAAAACAAGTTATTTAAAACAATCTGTAGCTGGTACTGGACACAACTCACCATTACATGCACCTTCTGTTAAAGATACACTTAAAAACTTTAGTATGGAAAATGCATTTAATGAAGCTAAAAACCCAATAAAATCTACTCCTATTGACCCTGCAAATATTCCTGCTGATGATCAGAAAGCATGGAGTGAACATGAGTATGAAAAAGGTAAAGGTCCAGGTCCCAAAAATGATGTAAATCCAGCTGAAGGATCATCTAATAAATCTTCTAACAATCAACCTCAATCTCCTAAATCTGATGTTAGTGATCATCAACCTCAATCTCATAAATCTGAGGTGAATGATCATCAAACAGAAGATGATAAAGGTAAAAATGATAAAGGTAAAGATAAACAAGAGGATACAAATAAATCATCTAAACAAACTAAAGCAGATAGAGCTACAGTGAGTTTAGATGATGAAGAAGAAGAACCTCAGCGTAGACATCCAATACTTGATGCATTCCATAAAATGATTAGTAATAAGAGAGCTCTAAGAGAGCAAGCACCTACAACTATTTTTGATACTGATACTCATGATAATTCAAATATTCCCCATGAATATAAGAATGAGCATGATAAAGATTCAAATTTAAGCCTAATATCTATAGAATAAATGATGCATATATGGAAGATAAAGATTTAGAACGTGATGTAAGAAGATATAATGAACCTAATGATGAAAATTATTGGTCAAGTGAAGGAAGTTCTTACGATCATGATCATAATTCTAATGTAGATAAGACTCCAAAAGAGTTTAATAAATCTATTTATAATTATCATGATGAGTTTGCCAGCCCAGTTGATTTAGAATCTATTAAAAGAGATGATTCTATCTCTAAAATATTAGATGATGTGTGGGCTGATAAAACTCAAGATGATACTCCTGAAAGTAATATTAATGAGAGTAAATCATCAAATGAGGATAATGATAAATGAGATTTTTAATATAACCCCAAATGCGAGTTAGTGTAATGGGAGTTAGAATTTGTCTATAGGAATAATTTTGTGTCTAATATAATAAAAATATATAATTAACTATTTTTATATTGTCCTGATTTAAATCTAAAAATTTTAGATACAAAGTGGTACTAATTTCTAATTTAAATTAAATTAATTTTTGTTCCAGACATAAGTGTTAAATATTATATAATAAACTTTACTCTTCTTCTCTCCCTTTTTTCTTTAAAATAAAAGTAGGGAGACTTGCTTAATATATACCCTTAATTTAATTAAATTTCTTTTTTATAAAATTTTACCCCAAGTTAACTTGTTTTTACTTCTTAATGTATTCTATAACCTTTACTAAATAGTAATAATATAAATAATTACCTCTTTTTGTCTTTTTGCCCTTTATCTTTTTTAATAAAAAAAAAAAATAAAAGAAATAAAATAAGAAGAAGAGGCAACGATTATTTTTATCTCAGTTTTAGACATCTTAACTCTCTTTTAGGTTTATATCTCCATCCACAGTTTGTACTGTCGAAGGATAGATTTTTTACTTAAACTAAAAAAAACTAGGACCCAGCCCACAAAGTGGATTGGATTGTGGACAGAAATAATTAGTTTTTTTGGGATCTATGAGATTTTACAGTTAGCTCAGTAATTTTATAACTATAATGATCACACTTTTCAATTTTGATGGCAATAAATCTCTTTAGTTCGTCACCAGTATGCATAAGAATTGAACAGTTTTTTGGATTATCTGAGTATTAAGACAATCCACTTAGAATCTAAGAGGTCGTGGTTGGAGGATAATCAGTCTTCTAATCTTAAATATAGTCTCATCAAATACTTGTAAAGCTAAAGGGGATTGGAACCTTAAGATATGAAGGGAATAATACGATATATTTGTATAGTAATAAAGTTTACTAGAATGAGGAATCTCCGATAAAAGCAAATAAAGACAATCAATACTTTTTTAATTTAGGGGGGAGTGTCAAGACGAGTACCATTTGCATCAATCCGAATATAATATATTTGTACTTTTATCTATATAATCGGCAGGGTATTCTCTATCAAGAATAGTATTATGTATTATTTTAGCTATATTTTTATATTCTTCGAGTTTATAGATATATTATATAATACTAGAACACAACGCCCATTTTCATGTAAGATGTTGGAATGTATTTATAATTCTTTCTACGTATGCATCAGATATATTATTATGTCTATGTATAACAGTAAAATCTTGTTTTTCATTTTCAATAACTCTTTGTATAATTTCTAGATAACAGATAAAAGTATAGAATGGTTTATAAATCTATCCAAAAAAACTAGGCTCTTTGTTGGAAGTACTTTTTTAATTTATCCTTTTTATTACCTTAACTTCTATTAAATTACTGTTATTTGATAGAAGAATAACTAATTCTAAACCCAATAATATTAATTCCTCATTAGAGAGATATAGATTGTTTTCACTACGGTACTCTAAAAATTTACATTCATTACTTATTACTCCACTTTCTAAATCTTTATTATACTTTTCTATACATACCAGTTCACTGCTGAGTACTACCAACAACACTTCTAACACATGCACTAGAAATACTTTACTGAGACTGAGATTTTGTTGATGCAAATAAAGACAATCAATACTTTTTTAATCTACTTAAAATAAAATTAAATAAATTACACAGTCTTTCTTTCTTTTTAATCTTATTCCCCTTTCTCCTACTTTAATAAGTAGACCTGATGATACAAAACCATGAGCTACTGATAATACTAAACTACCAGTTAAACCTGTGATACTATAAGAGAATATACTTAATATACATACAGCCATATGAGATAAAGAACTCTAAGCTACTATAACTATCAGATCAGTTTGTCTTAATGTTATTATAGGTGCCCTAATTAAAATTTAATTAAATTTTAATAACCCCTACCAAAATAATTAAATAATTTATTAAGCCACTAGCCACTAAAGTGGAGTGGAGAGTGATTACAATAAACTATTATTCTTTTGAAGAGTTAAATAAATAGAGTAGGGAAAAGAGTTAAATAATTATAAAAATATTATTCTAAGATTATTTATTATTAATCGCTAGCTCCCTTTAAATTCTTTAACTTTACTCATCTTTGAGAGAACAAACATTAATTTATTTTAATTGTTTAATTAAATTTATTCTTATTCTAACAATCCCCAAAAAACTAATTAGAATGAATTCTAATTCCTAGTGTTTTTGGGACTCTGATTCTTTAGTTATTATTTGTAAGTTAATTGGAGGGAGGACACAAGGGGGAATCCCTCTAGTACTAATCTTAACTCTTTGGAACCCAAGTTAATTGGAGGGAGGACACTCAGTTAAATAAATAGAGTATTTATTATCCTTTAGGTTAAAGAGAATTAGAATAAATAATAAGATAGCTATTTACTTAGTCTATCCATATTCCACAAAGGGTATTAGTTAGAATTATATTGTTAAATAGACCCTCTACTTAAAATAAAATTAAATAAATTACACAGTCTGTACCCTAAAATAATTCTAACTAGTTTTTTTTGGATGGTAGTAGGATTTACTATTGCTGAAGGATCCTTCCATATTAAGTCCAACGGTGATTTCTGTTTTAGTCTGAAGCAACGTCCACATCTAGTACTGTTTGAAGCACTGCGGCTACTATTTAACACTCGTGTAAAGATTCACACATCAGATGGTTATAATACTTTGGTTATGACTTCACTACGGGATCTGACAACAGTGGTTACTTTCTTCTATTCTCCGGGCTTCACCCTCTGACAGGACTGAAGCTTCACAGCTACATGCGGTGGATCGAACAAATGAAGGTAATTATTAATAAAAAGAATAGGGGAGGTACTTAAAATAAAATATCAAAAAGAAGAATATCTAGCACTACAAATATAGCAATTATAAATGCAGGTACATTATGATATACATTATTCCAACTAGCTAGTACATAGATAGGCGTTATAAAGGTAGTAAGTATAACTATGTATAGATTAATGGCTCCATATGTAGATGACAATAAGGTAACATAATCCTCTACTGCTTTATATTAACTTAAAGAAATATAGAAGGAATACCATATCTGTAGTGATAGAATTAATACTACTGTAGAGATAGTTAGGGTAATATAATTAGCATAGACCTTCACAACTATAAAGCTTTCCCCCCTTCAATCAATACTTTTTTAATCTACTTAAAATAAAATTAGATCCTATCCTGATTGGGGCTCCTGATATGGCATTCCCTCGACTGAACAACGTATCATTCTGGATTCTACCACCTGCTATCGTTCTTATCGTAGCAAGTGTATTCGTAGAACAAGGTATGGGTATTTCCAATTCGTTCTTCCTTTCTAGACAACTGAATTCTGTCTCACAATGGCTGTAGTACCTACAGTACTAACATCATGCTTTACAGTATCACCAGCTCAGCTGGCTGGTATGATTGAAGGTGATGGACATCTTTACACTCCTCGTGGCCGTCGTTCTTCCACAGGTAAGCTAGTATACCCAATAATAAAGCTACACTTTCCTCTGAATGCTGTTTCAGGCCTAACTCTAATACTTTAGTATTCTAGGGTTGCAGCTCTAATTATATTTTACCTTAAGAGTAGAAATAATCCCCAAAAAAACTAGTTAGAATTATTTATAATACCTAGTTTTTGGGGATGTTTTTTGGGGAGGGTATAGGTTCATAGAAGTAAACTGTATAACTTAGATAATTAATTACTGACTCTCTTGATTTATCCTCCTATCCTTGTAAATAATCTTTACTAAAGAAAATAAATATAGTAAAATTTTAATCTGTTAAAATAAATAATTTTAATTTATATCACTACTTTAATTTTTTATTATATTTAATCTATACACACTTTCCTCTTACCACTGCACTACTTAGTTACATATGCCCTATAACTTTATGACAACTCTAATCCATTTCCAAACTAAAAAACAGATAGTTATTTTTATATAAGCTTATTGCTAGGATTTTTTTTTTACTTTACTCTTTTTCTTTTTCTGTGCAAGACTAAAGAATTATACTCTCTCTTTCACTTTTTATTTACTTTGCACTGATATACTAATTTATTTAATAACTTCATTTATTACTATTCCAAATATAACTCTATTAAACTTTAACTAGCATTTATTATCTTTATATTAAATTATTATTAGAGAATTAACTATAGGTATATATAAATGGTAAATTATATTTTACCTTAAGATCTTAGCTTCAGGTGAATCACCGTATAAAACCATTGACAATTTCTCACTCCAACTCATAAACGGATTCACTTCTGTAAAAGGATATAATCTCTTATTGGCTGTTACAATATTATTTTGTTTTTCCATGAATAAAGTTATAAAACTAAAGAAACATAACGTCCGTAAACAGTACCTCCAATTTGTCCTTTATCTAGGAGGTGGAGCAACGTAAAAATTTTATTATAGAGTTTTCATTTATAGAATTTTAACAAATAAATACAGTTCTATACTTTGCACATTTCTTAATTATAGTACCATTAGTTAGTTTATTAAAAAATAGTTTAGTTGAATTAGCTAATCCCAAAAAACTAGGAATTAGAAATAATTAGTTTTTTGGGGAAGGTTAAGTAAATAAAGTAAATAAGATTAAGTGAGCAACTAAGTCTACATTATTTTTGTAAGGAATTATAGTAAAATTTTATATTATATTTAAATAAAAGAATTAGGGAGGGAGGGAACAAAATAAATTAGATAATAAAAAAAAATAGGTGGACGGTTAGTCTTCCATTTATATATTTAATTTTTGTTTATATTCCCAAACTATTAATAATTTGAACTTTAGCAATCAGTCTAATGAGTGAAACTAAAGATCGAAGAGGTAACTTTACTATCTTCTTTATTTAACTAACTAAAACTAGATCATTTGAACTACGACTAGCCCCTTTTGAGTAAAGCTAAAGATTAAAGAGAATATAAAGAAAAATAAAGATAATAAAGTTATTTTAACTATTATAATAAATAATAATGACCCAAAAAACTAGGAATTAGAAATAATTCTAACTAGTTTTTTGGGGAGTAATGTTAAAGAATAAAAATATAGTTAATTGAAGAAAAATAATAAAGTCACTCTTCTTTTTATCACTATTTTCTTTGGTAAAATAAGAGTGTCCCTTGGGTAAAAATTTTTTAATTTTAAAGATTGATGTACTGTAGCTGATTTAATTAAAAATCACACCCTCCCTTTTTTTAATATATTTTCCATTTTTATATATTAAATTTTTGTTTATATTAAATTATAATAATTTGTTTTAAAATAGCTAGGTATACTACAATTCCATAAAATGGTTAGTGTATAGGATTGATTGCTATTTTTAATTTGATTTATAACTAATATAAACGGAATATTATTGTTTACTATTTATAAGTGTAAAATAAATAAAATGAATTAAATTAATAAAGATGTAATAAGATAAGAAATATATTGCTATGATAATAAATAAAATTTAATAGGGGGACCCTCTACTTAAAATAAAATTAAATAAATTACACAGTCTTTCTTTCTTTTTAATCTTATTCCCCTTTCTCCTACTTTAATAAGTAGACCTGATGATACAAAACCATGAGCTACTGATAATACTAAACTACCAGTTAAACCTGTGATACTATAAGAGAATATACTTAATATACATACAGCCATATGAGATAAAGAAACTCTAAGCTACTATAACTATCAGATCAGTTTGTCTTAATGTTATTATA
>MQVO02000277.1:0-11994 GCA_001986395.2 Irpex lacteus | reverse complement strand
TTCTCGCGCCAATAGACCACGCCAGGGGGTATGGCCGCTGCCAACGGCAGCTTCGTTAAACCAAAGCGCACGAGCAATTTGGAAGGCCATGAGGACGCGATCAAGGAGGTAAGTCACATTCTATCGCTGTTCCGATATCTATCCAGCTCGTTATCGGTGAGGGGGACGTGTCAGGGGACAGCATGAGTGATGCACCGTTCCGGCAATCGACCCCACGTAGCACGTATACGTGCCCCTGACGTACCGGTGGGCGATGAGATAGGATGTCCCCTGACATACCGGTGGGCGATGAGATAGATGTGTCGTGGTCACAGTCGACTGCCCCCGATATCTTGCCAGCTTGTTATCGGTGTCTTGCACATTGTCTTCGGCTACCTTCCTCAACATTTGTTCATTCTATGATCTGGCTTGCGTCGTACTCGTGTATACTGAACTCTTCACAGATCTCCATGTGGTTTGCCCCCCTCGCGTTGTATGCTTTAGATGGCTCGCGGGGCACATCATATAAGGACGTCAGTCAAATGAATGTTCGAGGCCTTCGTCACCCGGACGCCCGGCATCAGTCCTGACGCTCACGCCCTTGCCCAGGACGCGCTCTCTGAATGTCTGTGGGGGCGACCAGGACCTGTATCTCGTTACAATCGGACGACACATTGGCCCTGGTGGCGAATTCACTCCTGTCCCTCGTTGGACAAAACGGTCCACACTGACGAGAGCGCTGAAGGGTGACGTGATCGACATCTCTGGCCAGGGTGCCGAGGACGATGGCAAGCCGCATGCGACGATTCCCGCCAAGGGCGAGACCAAAAAGCGTAAGAAGGCTCAGAAGAAGGCCGAAGACGATGAGATGCCAAGCCCAAGCGGGGCAAGAAGACCCCAGGAGGAGAAGGACGCTGAGCGCGCTGCTCTTATCCGCTGCCCTCCCGCCAAATATCGAGGGAGATCTTGCATGGCGCTGGCAAAAAGCTCTTACGCAGCTTCGAGCAGGAGGAGGTTGTAGCTAAGTCCAAGCAGAAGACGCAGAAGACGGCTATGAAGACGAGGAAAGCGAAGGCAAAGTCAGCCGCATCCATCGTCGGCGATGATGACGTTGACGACGGGGCAGTGCTGGTATGGCCAGGAAGCCTTCAGGAAGCATCTGACTCCGACGCCGATCAATCTTGCTCAATACGCCGATGTGCTCGGCTGTCTACCCGACCCCCTTCCCATACTCGTTGCCCGCGCGTCCAAGGATGCTGCTACGTTCGCCGCTCTCATCAGCGTGGCTCAAAAGACCAAAAATCATCACCTGGTCCCGACGAAGCCAGCATCTCGGGTCATCTCACTGCTCTCTCGTACCCCTCTTCGATGGGGGCATACTACCAGCCATGGCGCCTCCGACTTCCTCAAGTTTTGGCTTCCTGTCGCACTCATGGAGGAACAGGTTATCAGCTCGTATCGAAAAGGCCTCATTGCTCACAACGACGGCGGCTGGTTGCGGCACGATCTCCGAGGACGTTCTCCGACCGCACATGGTTGATCCAAAGGCACCGTTCTCATGGCCAGATGGGCTGCACAACGCACGCGAGGACCTCGTAGTGCCCGATTGGGATTCACCGATCGCGAGGATGGAGGCGGAAGTCGCTCGCTACAAGCGGGTAGCTAACCTGGACATGAAGCGGGCCATCGCGCGCGTCACAAGTTCCATCGCCAGCTCACTCCCGTCGCAATATGAACGGCTGCCCTCGTCGGCCAGTGACATGGCGTCAACGACTATGGAATTCAAGACTGCCTTGTCGAGCCTTCATTTAGTAAGTGGCAAAAGTCTCCTGTCCTTATCTCAGAGAGTTATAACACCGCGTTCACCTTTTTGTTTAGGCTATGTCTACGATCATCGACCAGGCCATCTTCATGTTTCAACGCGGTGTGCTCACTCATCCGAAGCTTGAGAAAGCGGACCGCAAAGCGATTCTCAACAGGTACCCCAGCTTGGCATCGGAGGTTTACGAGATGCAACCGGTCCCTTTTGACAACGCCCTTCTCCCTCGTCGTGTACAAGATCCGTGCCCGGTCAAGGGCTCTCTGCCCTTTCTCAAGATCGGCGAGGAGTATCGCGTGGCGCGTAAAGCCGAGTCAGAAAAAGCGTTGAAGGCACTCGAGGCTAAGGCGAAGGGCAAGGGAAAGGGAAAAGCAGTCGGTAAGCTATTTCTACGCCCACAAGAAACTGTACTAATTTTTATTTAACGCACTCACGCAGCTGAATCATCGTCCAGTAAGTCCATTCGATGACCACTTACTATTGAACTCAACTTGGCCCAAATTTAGGAAGTCGCCCTGGTGTCTCTCGTGGAAAGGCTGCAGTCCGCGGTGCAGCCCTCGCACATCAGTCGTCGAGCTTGGCATCCGGAAGTCAACCTCGTCGCCGACCCGAACGTTCTGCACCTCCACAATCGACAGCTTCGTCGGACGAGGAGTCCCACGCTCTCAAGAAGCGAAACTCTACGAAGCGCCCCTTCCAGGCCACGACCGGGTCCGATGAGGACGCTGATAGGTCTGAGGCAGTGCCGGCCAGCGACTCAGATGCACGCAAGCGCATTCGAGCAGGAACGATCACCCGTTCTGCTCCTGTCGTGTCTCTGGACGCTCTCTCGAGCCCTGAGGTTACACAGATGGATGAGCTGGATGGGTCCATGCCTAATCTATCTCCGTCGCTGAATATTGGGGTATGGATCTACGGGATGTCGAAGCCGACAGGAACGAGGATGTTCCCATGGGCGACGCACCTGCAAATGCGCCTCCCAAGGTTGCCCGTCGTCACGCTGAATCGTCGGCTGCTAGGACGGCAAAGGAACGCTCAGAGGTGGATGAGGCAATCAGACGCAGTCGTGAGGAACCGGACGCGGAGGAACGCGAGGCCGCGCAGCTCGCCGAGGCCATAAAACTCAGCGTCGAGGAGAAGAGAAGGGCGGATGCCATCGCGGCAGGTGCTTCCTCTCGCACGGGTATGTCTCCGGACCCCATGGAAATCGACGTCGAAGGCTCGCACAATGTGCCCAGTGGCTCGCAGCCTCCCGCGTCGACTCGTCCTCTGCCGAAGAGGAAGGGAGCTACCCCGATGCCTCCGAGAGCTTCAGGTGAGTGCATATCTTGTCGATCAACCCCATCCGTTGTCCGATAATTGTCGAGCACGATATCGGGGACAGGGGATGGTCAGTCGCTCTCATTGCGTCCCCTCCTCCCTGATAACACTCGTTCAAAATTATCGCGCGAGTCACAAGCCTTCTATATGCCATCTTTATACTAATATCCATCCACTCGCATGCATTCGACAATCCAATCCAAATCATTTTGATACGGTGCGTATCTTCCGGTCATGCGTTCCACGTGGCCGAGCTGAGGACGCCTACAGCGACACTGCGTCGACTGTGATGAAGGCTCGAATCTCCGACTGTCTACTCCTCCCGCCACGCGACAATCGTCAAGGGCTAACTCGAAGAAGCCGGAGAAAGATGGTAGGTGGTACTCGCCACGTGTCGGACGCACCGTGCTCACGCCCGCTCATCCACTCCTTATTCCAGTCGACAGCGACTCGTCTCCCCTGTCGTCGCCAGACGTGAGCGGTGGCGATCCTTGTCGTCCACACTCTCCCTCCTTTTCTCATCAAGGCGGCGGATCTGACGGGTCCAATATCTCTGCCGAGGAGCCGTAGGCTATGTTCTCTGCTCGTAACACTGCCTTCGCTCTCCTCGAACGTGCGCCTCCCGCCCTCATCGTCGCCATCCATAATCCTCGTCATCGTCATCGTCATCGTCCTCGTCATCGTCCTCTCCGCCGGCATCGCATTGCATTCGTCACCCCGCTCTCACACGTCATCCTCTCTTCCCGCCGCATCTTGTACTATCCCACGCTATCCGTCCGCCCTTACCGCCTCATGTACTAGTAGTTTTGAATATTGAAATGTTTCTTCTATCCTTGAATTTGCACTGACAGCCAACACGCTGCATTAGCTCGCAGCCGGTAAACTATTGAGGCACCGCCTGGGGTAAATGTTGGGTGTCCGGTGAATGACTACGCGAGGCCTCGTTGTGATGGCTGCTCTTCAAGTCTCCTAAGCCAACCGAAGCCGTTGCCAGCAAATTTTTCCGATTCTGCCCTGTACTATAATATAGCTGGGTCGCTTGTTCATCCCTAGTTGCACTTCCCCTCATCACGACCACCACATTCGTATTCCAAATGTCACAAAATCAACAAATAAGATCCGCAATAGTACAGTGAGTATCCCGCTCCTTCCCCCGTCTCGCAAAAGCCTAGCTGTCGACTGAATAATATTATCAACTTCTCAAGGGAAGTACTGCGCCGGCCAGAAGCTGAGCGCGACGACTCCCTGCGGGAGCGGAATGACTATGTGGACATTGCCGACATTGATCCTGTCTTTGCCAGCGACTCGCCCCTTTCTCAACAAGAGGTCAATCTTGGCATATCACAGGGTGATCTCGATCGCCAGTTTGCGTTGCAAACAATGAACAAGATGAAACCCGAGCGCGTCACGCTGGGCAGCCTCGATGTTCTCTACAGGGGTCAACACGAAGGTCGCGTTGCACGAACGGCGGCCGTTCGTAAGTTACAGACTGCGCAGAAAATCACCGTCGATGACCAATACCAGTATCGAAACAACGACCCGGATATGATGTACACTTCCTCCACGTCTCATGTCGACGCTCTTCTGATCGTCCCCAACAACATCGGGCTCGGTGCCCTTCTTCCTGTGGACCGCCCAGACCAAAGCTTCAGTATCCAGCTCTGTCTCACGCGCCTCTTCCGACCGTTCCCTGCCAAGGACAGCTGTCTCGGGTTTGACCATACTAAGGCGTTGATGTGTATAGGCAAGTTCACTCGCGACCAACTGTGGTGCGGGTTAGCTGGTGAAGCTCCCGAGAACGTGCAGCTAGAGACTGCGCCGACCCGTGGGCGCCTGAAGGATGCCATCGTCAACTCTACGGTAGCCCATATATTGCTTATGTTCTTTGCGTATTCTCTGGACGTTGCTGGCATCGCCGACATCCATGTCCCCGGAGAACGTTATCCGCGGAACATTGATGAGCTGGACACCGTCAAAGACAACACAAACTTGCTGTAAGTGCTATTTCACCTATGGACGTTCGCCGATATATGTCATGAAAGTTATCGGAGACGATGTGCTCGTGATCCCCGAGGATGTGCTTTGGCGCATGCAGCTGACTGGGCTGAACGAGGGCGGTCGCCGATAAAGTTCTGGCTTATTGTCGGCGCATGAATCGAACTAGGTCTGATTCCTTTTTAGTGATAAAAACCATTCGGGTGTAACTTTGGAGCTCAACTGGGATCAAGCGAAGTTGTGGGACCATGCAATTCGGCGAACATGGACCCGCTGGTACGACGCAGCGCCAGCTGCCTATCAAGGTGCTCTTGGGACGCGGATGCCCATTTTCTTCACAGCGTCTTACGGCCAGGATTGGTCCTTTAAGCATTTGCGTCCTACGCCGACAGACCGTAGAGCTTGGTGCGGCAATCGTGATCTAGGAAAGATTCGTTTCATCACGTTGGCTCTCGCGACTGAGCTCAAGTAAGTGTGTTTGCATGACCTCTCGTACACTCATTAACTGGCCGTCATGCTTACAGCGTTCAGCGCTCACATAATCACATCAACGTCGACCCCGGGGATATCCGCCGGAAGCATCCTGGAGAAGAGTTCTTCGACGGCCTGGACGAAAACCGACAACCTATCGACATCGACACATATCCCGTGTTAAATGATGACGACCCTCCTACCGAGAATCTGGTTTTCACCGGCGCAGGCGCACGAGTCAAGCGTCGTGGAGGGCAGCCTGTCCCTAACGAGGACTACTGCGGTATGATGATGAACCTCTCCACTGCTCCTCAGCTTTTTGATGGGCGGAATGCTGGACGCGTCGATGTTTACCCTCAGGCGTTCTTGGGGAATTTAGGACATTATCAATGCACGACCCTGCCTGATATGTTTGACCAGGTCATACGGGAGATCAATTCTGTGATCGCTGAGAATGAAGCTGTGCAGCACGACGCGCTGGGACCGCTGCTTGGCGGTAGTTGCCAGGTGTATAACAGCGCCATCCATCGGATGCGCTACGATGTGGCCTCCCACGATGTTCAACATGCTGAGCAGACAGCAGCCACTGCGGCTGTTTTTGCCAAGTCAGCGTCGGACAAGTCTACGGCCAATCACCTCCTAACCAGACTTCAGCAGAGAGGACGGCCGTTTCGGCGGTTGGAAAGTAAGCTTAGTACACCAAGTATCAACACCTCACTTCGGTTGGAGAACGTGTATCATATTGACGTCGGTGTTATGAAGGAGGAACATCGGAATGCGAGGTTTGTGATACTCCACGTCGTGTCTTCCCTTCTTGTTGCTAATGTCTCTGCTGGAACCAATTGCTCAGTGATGTGTTCAGACTGATCCTGTGCACGCTGGGCGCTGCGTGGGTAAGACCACAGGTTTTCTTCAATCTGCGGCGACATCTGGTGATCTTTCGGCCCCATGTGCGTTTGTTTACGTTCCACCCACCCTCACATACTTACCAATCAGCAGGCGTACCCCTCATTGTATTTATGGACGTCCTATCCACTCGCATCCGCGCTGGAGGTTCTTTATGAGCAGGGACTTCGCGCTCGCCATGACATGCTGGCAAAGACCGCAGACGAGGGCAACGTGGATTACACGATCCTCACGATGGAGTACTTCTATCAGGTGGAACTCACCGCCATGCTCGAGCGTGTCGCCAACTTTGGGCAGACGGGCAACGCTTGCGTCCTCACTACGCGTCTCATGGATCCTTTTTGCTTGTCGATCGTCGCAAGAAAAGGTACTCTTCCCTGGCTCGGGCCCAATGTGCTGTTCAATCAGTTCAGCGGTCAGCTCTCGCTCTCGCTCTCGCTCTCCGCCGACGCCTGGCCTCAGGACCAGACCACCGGCCAGTTTCTGGATTCCTCTTATGCTTCATTGTCATTTCATTACGGCTCCAACTTTGCAGAGGTGCGTTGAATCAACTCCCGATATCTGTCCGTATTGTTATCGGTGTGACACGACGATGACATCGTCGTCTTTATCGTCGTCCTTCACGAACGATTCACGACTGCCCCGATATCTTTGTCGACTTTTATCGGTCCTCTACTGATAGTTCTACGTTCTGAAATCCCTGTAGGCCTATCGATGTCTCTTTCGAATGTTCAGTGTCTTCAAGAACCGTCTTGGGTCGGCCGCGTACTCGGCATACCAAAATGATGGCACCGTGCTACCAGTCATTCTCCTCTTCGACACATGCTTTCAGCAGTACATCCGTGACACCGTCGCACTTGTTGCCTCCGGAGTCACAGCCAGTGTCTCTCGTGAGCTGGAACGGAATAACATGCAGCATACCGAGGTTTCCAAACGTCGTTTGAAGTACTTAAAGATGTGGATGAAGATGTCTCATCCTTTCGAAGCTTCGGAGGATGCAATGGGAGCCCTCATGTTGGCCGTTCATCCTAATCGAGGCCATCCGACCTCCCTTCCCTATGCTGACTACGAGCCTGAATTGACGTTGAAGGCCCTGTCACACTCCACTATCACGACCGCACGCACATCTAGGCCCGGCTCTGTCACGGCTCCATTCATCGCAAAGTCTCAGACGGTCAACCTCCTTCATATCGCGCTCGTCTTGGCTGAGGCTCATTGGGAGGCCGTGAACAAAGTGTCTCGGGAGGCTCTTCTTTCCCAAGCGATTAGCATTGTTCTCACGACATTGAAAATCCACAATGTTATCTGGTCCCCTCCCCCTCCTGTAGGCAATGATGCTCTACGTCGTCGTCGTGTGTCAAACAAGCCGCTCTACTGTCACTGGCGTCTTTTGAACACTGTCCACGACCATGCTTCCGCCGCCACGCGTAATTTCATCACGGCGTCCAATGATCCTCTCGCAATCACTCGTCTCAACATCCAAGCATCCAACGTTGTCACTCAGGGTGGTCCTTGGAGCATAGCGACCTTGCCATTGACCGACTTTCACAGGTACACCCATAAGACGGTAAACCCTCAGGACGTCCTTCTTAAGTATGCCAGCGTGGAGTCGGCAGACTTTCTCAACCCCACAAGTGACAAGCATTATGTCTATCGCCAGCTCGCCTGGGCCATGCAAATCTTGAACTTTAAGAAACCCCCACACCGTCTTATAGTCTACTGTGCTCGCATTATGGCGGCCACGGCGCCATATTTGGCCCCCGATCAGACTTACCAACATCCACACCATGCCTCCACAAACGAAGAGATTGTTCGCGCCATCCAATCCATTCCTCTTCTATCGCCCCCACGCTCAGGTGTAACACGACCTCAACCATTGATTGTCCTCTTCATCGGTTATGCCTTGGGGCTTTTATATCCGGAATCACCGTTGTCTCAGCACATTACTGCGAATCCCAATCCGAAGTCAAAGGGAAGTCTTGGCATGGCGTGGACGAAGAAGCTAGGTTAGTAGCACGCTGCTTTCACTGTCTATTACTTCACACATGCTAACACGCTTACATTTTGCGATTGGATAGGAAGTAAAGAGCTGACGGGCACAGTGTTCATTCGTTACGGCCTCGGATGGGCGAAGAAGCACATAAAGAACTCGGAGAGTCCCTTAGAGTTGTGGGGACTATATTCTTGGGACCTGTTAACGCAGAAGTGCGCCAACTTCGAGCGGATGCTCGGCTCCTCCAGCAGGCTTGCCTACTATGCCATTCTTGACCTGTGTGGGTCCGTCGTCGCTGGTCGTCTCGTCGACAACGGTTCACTCCCTCCGGTTCAAACGGCACCTACTGCGGGCCCCTCGAGAGTACGAAACCGAAGTGGGCGTACCAATAGTGATGACGAAGCTGACCATATACTACGCACTGCTTCAAGGTTTGTCACTCAAAGTGCCTTCATCGACCTCGATGATTAGTTTAGTATTCTGTCATATGTCGATCATCAATTCATTAAGATTACTTCATCGAAGCAATGGCCCATCAGAGTTCGATGCACTTTTCTTGGTCACGCCTATAACTTTCCAGGACATTATCGGGGCTTCCATGAGCGTGTGCCGACGTTGCCCTAGGATGTCAGACCTGCAAGGAACGCAGAGATTTCGAGTGGATGTATCCACGCATGACGGATCAAGTATTTTCCAGATGACCCAGGTCAGCAATATCAGCGCCGCGCACGTTATGAGCCATATGTACTATGCGGCAAAAGCTCGACTGGCATATATTCGGGGGTCAACTGGCTTGATCGACTTTTCCGATAACTGTCGTGTTAGTAATCGGTGAGGAGTCCTGTGCTCAGTCAATGATTCATTGTTGCTTCTTTACTTCCTCTTGAGAACTCTGGGGTTGGAATTAGCTTCATCTGAGTTTTATGTGTCGCAATTGGCTGGGACAAGCATAAGCTGAAGATACTTGGTGTCCTTCCCAATGTTCCTCTAGTGGTCGCCATGTTTGACGAACCAGGTATCTGTAGCCTCCCAAAACGAGTACGTATCCGTATCTATCTTCCCGACAAAGCTCTCCTCCAAGACAAGTGAACCAGCCTTGTCCAAACTCGTGGCTAAGATCAGTTACTTTCTGGGCTCCTGTTTAGACAGGAGTTGAATCGAGATGCGTGCATGAAAGCGAGGAAGAGGGATACTGGTCAAGTGTCGACGTGATCCAAAGACGCTGGGCGTAAGGTCCGAACGGCCACGTGATACCTTTGTCAGAGTTTGAAGGTGCTATCACGTTGCCGGTGTTCGCAAAGTCACATTTTTACAACCACTGGTACTATCAGAATATACGGGTATTGGACAGTGTGGGAAGAAATGCCGCACTCCGCACTGTGCGCCGCACACTTCGGCGCCTACTCTGTGACAGCCTCTGAGTACAAGCACTTGGTGACGGTACTTCTCCTGCCTCCCCGGTCCTTGAAAGCGGACCGTTCCTTGAAAGGGCTCTATAGCATTGGGTTTTGAGAGGTTAGGTTAGGGGGGAGCGAACACCGAGCGAAGCGAGGTGTGAGCGAGCTAGAGTCAGAGGCGGCAGCGAAGACACTTGGCTATCGTAGACAAGTGCGCTTTCGTCGATTGACTCATCAGCGCTGCTAGTGCCTGGTATATATACCCGGACGTGGAGCATGACAAAGCATGACAAACCACGATTACTGTGCTTACCAACACAGCTAATAATAGATTAGAAGCCGCCAAGGCGGCAACTCCGGCCATCACGCAATACTATTGGACGATATCTATAGACAAACTTCTAGATCAAGTCTGGGCCTTCGGGAGAAGAAGTGCGCGTCATAGATGACATCATCGATGACGCACTAGTCACGTGACTAGTCCAGACCATCCAAACCACCCGCGTCTATGTAACGTGACATAGGCGCGCGCCACTTAAAGAAAAGTCAGAGTGACGTAACCCTAGATTAGGGTTATTAGCCCTAAGTTAGGGTTAGGTGTCTAAGTTAATATTGCTTAGGTTAGGTAGTTAGGGTTAGGCTTAGGTTTCCGGTTAGGTGCGGGTTTGGGTTTGAACCAACGACATCTATCCTGTATACCGGAATTAAGTAACCCCGACTAATCTATTTCCCATGCGTTCACGTACTCCTGAAGAACGTCTTCAACAGGAGCTTTTTCTAAGACATTTTTCTTCCAAGTGGAAGTCATGTCGAACAAGTTACGATTTCTCTTGCGAGAAATGATCCACTTAAACTTATCATAGTCTAGAGATCGAATATCAAGAACCTCCTTCACCGTCGCGTAGTTTCCTAGCTTGGACGGTACCAGTTCACCTGTTGGAACAAGTGGTTTTGCCGGAAGAAGCGGCAGTCCACCGGGGTGAGGTGGGTCAGCCTGGATTGGGTCCGGGCTACTCCTTTCGGACATCTCCCTAGTGCCCAAGGCTTCGGGAGAGGCCCCCCTAGTGCTCAGGGCTTCGGGGGGCGTAGTGCGGCTGCTATCCCCAAGCGACAGGGGCATGGGCCCTGCCTCCTGGTTCGTTTGCCTCCCGCTCGAGGGACCGGCCTCGCCGATGCGCCAGACCTTCCCGGACCACAGGTCCGTCAGGGAGCGCTGGACCGTGTCAAGCCGGGGCTTGCGTGGCGGCGGAGGAAACGCCGGGCCAGCTTTTTCGCCGAGCTGAACGACTGCCGGTGGCAGGTCCAGGCCGGGTACTTCGCCAACCTTCGGCGCGTTCTTGAAAACTCTCTCTTGCTCTCGTTGAGAGTACTCAGCGAGTGAGGAGAGCCATGAATCTGTGATAAGTTGTCCTAGTTCGTGAACGTTGAACGAAGACCATGCCGGATTGAAATGAGTTTTAAGGACAAACGCCCCAACGGACGATGACTGGGTTTTAGCTTCACGAAGCCTGTCATTCCAGCGTTTGCCAAAGTTTTCCTTAATCCATTTCTTCACCAGATCGGTTGGGTATCCACGCGCGACATACAGACTCCTCAAGTCATGTATGGCATCCTCGTAGTGTTCCAGACAACTACTCAGGGTGGCCAACCTAGACATCTCACCGATGAAAGTGCCTTTCTTTACATCTTTGGGGTGGTGCGATGCCCATGGAATTCGTTCACGGTGGTTCAGCGGCTTGCGATATGGTTTGTGAGCCAACTGCTTAGTAGTCGGATCAATATAAACAAACATGTCCAAGAAGGGGGTGTGCCATTCTGACGCTGACCACTCGACTTCCACGTCATCAAAGGCAATGTGCTGTGCAATTTGCAGCGCTTCGTCCGCGCTATCAGCGTAAACAATGCCTAAGACGTCATCGAGGTACCGACCGTAAAAGGGCATGCGGTCTTTGACTATTGGTACCTCCATCGCGGTGTTCTCGAAATGAGAGCCGTACAGATTTGCGAGATCGGGGGAACATGCAATTCCCATCGCTAGGTTAGGTTAGGTTAGGTTAGGTTAGGTTAGGTTAGGTTAGGTTAGGTTAGGTTAGGTTAGGTTAGGTTAGGTTAGT
>MQVO02000283.1:0-11567 GCA_001986395.2 Irpex lacteus | reverse complement strand
AATTACCCACACAAGCTAGTTAGTTTTACTTTTTTATCCAGGAAAGAAAATAGGTGAAAAAATTATCAATGGAATTGTTAAAGGAGCTGGTGTTGTAGGTGCTGGGCTGCAGTTGAACAAAGTATACGTGGGAAGAAATGATAATGCTAGTAATAATAATGGTAATAGCGGGAACAGTGGTGGAAATATTGGAGGTAACAGTGGTGTAAATAATGGAGGTAACAGAGGCTCCCATAAAATAATTCTCTTATTTTATTTTATATTTTAATTATATATCTAATTATTTTTTAATTTAACTCATTGTGATTATTGAACTGATGCTTCTTTCTGTAACCATTCTAGTTCTAGTTATGGCTTATAATGATAACGATACAATTGGACAAATTTATTCAATTATTATTATTATTGCTACTGCAGGAGCTGAAAGTGCTATAGGACCCCCATTTTCATTTATTAAATTAGGCATAACCCCATAATCTCTATAATTAGGCCATTCATGACACTGTCATGAGTATTTTCGCATTATGAGGGTAAGTTGTAAATGAATAGGATATTTCCCACTATAAATATTAAAATGCAACCCGGTTTCTCTGCAATGAGCCATCTGACCCTTGATTTTATCTACCTCTTCCGTCTCCATTTTACCCACTTTTAATTAAAACTTAAACTTAATTGATGGGGAGTATTGATGATTAAATTGCAGTAGTTCGTTGACTAATCCATACTTGTACTGTTAGAGCACCCTTCTTATTAGCAGTAGTACATTGTCCTGTTTTCAATAAGTGTTCGAGTACTGTTCTTAAATGATCCGATTAGTGATACAAGCCCTAGCATGATGTATAGAGCGTATGATGTAATAACACCTGTGTCGTAAGCAGCTACAGATCGACCTGTTCCTGTTAGAACTGTACTTAGACCGTATGGTCCAGCTAGTTCGATAACTCCTCGGTCAAGAACCTTAGAGATAACAAGTCCAACTCGTAGTGAAGCACTGATAATGAAACCGTTGAATAGTGCGTCCCAGTACCACTTTGCGTTAAGGAATGAGTATACAGCATATCCAATAGGTCCGTTTGTTAGACCAATTGTGAATGCAGGGTACCACATGGTATAGATATAGTGCTAGACCAGCACCGAATAGGCTACCAATAGCAGGTAGTAGCTTCATTAGTAGAGGTAGTCCGAATTCAGCTTCAATCAGTGTAATGTGGTTAGGGTGTTGGTATAGAGCAGTTGATAGGAAATCTGTACCTACTCCCACATACATGTCCTTTGCAATGTAACCAAATACAATTGACATGATTGATAGAATTACCAGAGGAATTACAATGATCATAGGTGCTTCGTGAGCATGTAGATAGTAACCCTTAGGGGCATTAGGTGTTGTAAAGAATGTTAGTGATACTAGTCGGAATGAATAGAAGGCTGTGAATACAGCTGAAATTGTTCCCAGCCAGTATGCCATTGTACCAGATACTTCGTATTGTCCTAGAGCTACTTCAAGGATTAGATCCTTACTGTAGAACCCTGTCATAAATGGTAGAGCCATTAGAGATAGAGATCCGATAAGGATAGCTGTGTAGGTAAATGGTAGGAAGTTAACCAGACCTCCTAGAAGATTATCTGAGTATTAAGACAATCCACTTAGAATCTAAGAGGTCGTGGTTGGAGGATAATCAGTCTTCTAATCTTAAATATAGTCTCATCAAATACTTGTAAAGCTAAAGGGGATTGGAACCTTAAGATATGAAGGGAATAATACGATATATTTGTATAGTAATAAAGTTTACTAGAATGAGGAATCTCCGATAAAAGCAAATAAAGACAATCAATACTTTTTTAATTTAGGGGGGAGTGTCAAGACGAGTACCATTTGCATCAATCCGAATATAATATATTTGTACTTTTATCTATATAATCGGCAGGGTATTCTCTATCAAGAATAGTATTATGTATTATTTTAGCTATATTTTTATATTCTTCGAGTTTATAGATATATTATATAATACTAGAACACAACGCCCATTTTCATGTAAGATGTTGGAATGTATTTATAATTCTTTCTACGTATGCATCAGATATATTATTATGTCTATGTATAACAGTAAAAATCTTGTTTTTCATTTTCAATAACTCTTTGTATAATTTCTAGATAACAGATAAAAGTATAGAATGGTTTATAAATCTATCCAAAAAAACTAGGCTCTTTGTTGGAAGTACTTTTTTTAATTTATCCTTTTATTACCTTAACTTCTATTAAATTACTGTTATTTGATAGAAGAATAACTAATTCTAAAACCAATAATATTAATTCCTCATTAGAGAGATATAGATTGTTTTCACTACGGTACTCTAAAAATTTACATTCATTACTTATTACTCCACTTTCTAAATCTTTATTATACTTTTCTATACATACCAGTTCACTGCTGAGTACTACCAACAACACTTCTAACACATGCACTAGAAATACTTTACTGAGACTGAGATTTTGTTGATGCAAATAAAGACAATCAATACTTTTTTAATCTACTTAAAATAAAATTAAATAAATTACACAGTCTTTCTTTCTTTTTAATCTTATTCCCCTTTCTCCTACTTTAATAAGTAGACCTGATGATACAAAACCATGAGCTACTGATAATACTAAACTACCAGTTAAACCTGTGATACTATAAGAGAATATACTTAATATACATACAGCCATATGAGATAAAGAACTCTAAGCTACTATAACTATCAGATCAGTTTGTCTTAATGTTATTATAGGTGCCCTAATTAAAATTTAATTAAATTTTAATAACCCCTACCAAAATAATTAAATAATTTATTAAGCCACTAGCCACTAAAGTGGAGTGGAGAGTGATTACAATAAACTATTATTCTTTTGAAGAGTTAAATAAATAGAGTAGGGAAAAGAGTTAAATAATTATAAAAATATTATTCTAAGATTATTTATTATTAATCGCTAGCTCCCTTTAAATTCTTTAACTTTACTCATCTTTGAGAGAACAAACATTAATTTATTTTAATTGTTTAATTAAATTTATTCTTATTCTAACAATCCCCCAAAAAACTAATTAGAATGAATTCTAATTCCTAGTGTTTTTGGGACTCTGATTCTTTAGTTATTATTTGTAAGTTAATTGGAGGGAGGACACAAGGGGGAATCCCTCTAGTACTAATCTTAACTCTTTGGAACCCAAGTTAATTGGAGGGAGGACACTCAGTTAAATAAATAGAGTATTTATTATCCTTTAGGTTAAAGAGAATTAGAATAAATAATAAGATAGCTATTTACTTAGTCTATCCATATTCCACAAAGGGTATTAGTTAGAATTATATTGTTAAATAGACCCTCTACTTAAATAAAATTAAATAAATTACACAGTCTGTACCCTAAAATAATTCTAACTAGTTTTTTTGGATGGTAGTAGGATTTACTATTGCTGAAGGATCCTTCCATATTAAGTCCAACGGTGATTTCTGTTTTAGTCTGAAGCAACGTCCACATCTAGTACTGTTTGAAGCACTGCGGCTACTATTTAACACTCGTGTAAAGATTCACACATCAGATGGTTATAATACTTTGGTTATGACTTCACTACGGGATCTGACAACAGTGGTTACTTTCTTCTATTCTCCGGGCTTCACCCTCTGACAGGACTGAAGCTTCACAGCTACATGCGGTGGATCGAACAAATGAAGGTAATTATTAATAAAAAGAATAGGGGAGGTACTTAAAATAAAATATCAAAAAGAAGAATATCTAGCACTACAAATATAGCAATTATAAATGCAGGTACATTATGATATACATTATTCCAACTAGCTAGTACATAGATAGGCGTTATAAAGGTAGTAAGTATAACTATGTATAGATTAATGGCTCCATATGTAGATGACAATAAGGTAACATAATCCTCTACTGCTTTATATTAACTTAAAGAAATATAGAAGGAATACCATATCTGTAGTGATAGAATTAATACTACTGTAGAGATAGTTAGGGTAATATAATTAGCATAGACCTTCACAACTATAAAGCTTTCCCCCCTTCAATCAATACTTTTTTAATTTAGGGGGGAGTGGTTACTATGGATACCAAATCTGGAAGAAATTTGTGTACATACAGAATCAATAAACAATCTGCCTCTCGGCTCCTGGTACTCTTTGAAGTCCCACACTTCGTCGGGGAGCTGTTAAATTTAAGCCGAATTTTAATAGATAACCCAAATAAAAATAAATTAATAAAACAAAAAACTTTTTTTAATAATAAAAGAATCGATGACAATATAGTTAACATCAAATAGTATTTTAAAGGAGTTATTTAAGGATAACTAGCAAATTTATAAAAAAGGAGGTATAAAACCAAAAGCCACTGTCCAATATCCTCTATCCTCTATCATCTTTAGGGGGAGAGGGGCTGGACGGAATAAATAAAGTGGCGATCCTAAGGGAAACCTTTATATTTAAACTTCCTGAAGTAAACCATTTCAGTAAGGAAAGGAAAGGAAATCAACCGAGACTCCGAGAGTAATGGTGAGTGAAATCGGATTAGCCTAAAAGATAATTTTTTACAATTAAAGTAATAATAAAAATATTTTATAGTATTTATCTTATGTACCTTTTTATTTATTTAATAATAAAAAAAAAAGGGAAGAAATATTAAATAAATAAGTATGAATAAAGTAACCAAAGAAGGTGAAAGTCCTGTGTAATTAAAAAAATTATCGAATATTAAATTAATATTCTAATAAAAATATAAAGTACGATGAGAGTTAACTTGTCGGAATATAGGGGAACCATCCTCTAAGGCTAAGTATTATAAATTTAGCGATAGTGAAAAGTACTGTGAAGGAAAAGTTGAAAAAGTAATGTTATAGACATTGTGAAATAGTCTTGAATTAGTAACTCTATAAGCAGTCGAAGTTTTTTAAAATGACGGCGTACCTTTTGCATAATGGGTCAGCAAGTTAATGGGAGTAGCAAGGTTAAAAGCCCTAGCGAAAGCGACTGGACATAAAATTTAATTAGTAAAACCCCCCAAAAAAACTAGTTAGAATTATTTATAATTACTAGTGTTTTTGGGGTATTAACTAAATTAGTGTTGGATAAGTTACTTCTATTAGACCCGAAGCTAGGTGATCTTCCCTAGACCAGATTTTAATCTTAAATGATGAATGGATCGAACGGGTGAATGTTGCATAATTCTCCGATGAGTTTAGGGAAGCGGTGAAATGCCAATCTGACCTAGTGATAGCTGGTTTTCTACGAAACATATGTAGGTATGACATCTATACAAAATTTATGAAGGTACAGCACTCAATTCCAAATAAATTATAATTTTTAATTATAATCAATGTTTAAGTTGCGGGGACGTAAAAATCTTACCAATGGAAGAGAATCTCGGAATTACATAAATTGATGATAGATATTCAGACTACTCATGCTAAGGTGGGTAGTCAAGACGGAAACAGCCGAGAACACGAATCAAGGTCCCAAATGATTATTAAGTGAAATTAAGGTAGTAGCAAAATTGAACGCAACTGTAAAGTGAGCCTGGTAGTCGCTATCTTTTAATGACCGTTTGTAACAACGTATCAGTCTTCAGAATGTCGCACCGAAAATTTAACGGGTCTTAAATAATCAACCGATATCGTGTTGCTTTAGAATAGTCAAATAATTCTATTCTAAATCTAGGTAGTAGAACATTCAGGAAACCTGAAATTAAATAGTGTTTCATTATTTATAGGATACTGAAGAGATAATGCTGACATGAGTAACGTAAAAAGAAGTTATAATACTTCTCGCCGAATACGAAAGGGTTATAAGGAAAGGTTAAACCTCCTTATGTTAATGCGGCCTCTAAGGTTCAAAACCAATGTTTTGACTGATGAGTTTAAAACCTAAAGTTCTTTTTGAACCGGGAAAATAAAGTTTTTTTTAAATTAAATAGTAATCTTTACTGCCCCTGCCTTAAGCCACTGGCTTTGGGCAAGGGGAACAATTATTATTTTATTTTTAATTTTTAATCTACCGTACCCTAAACCGACACAGGTTCGTAGGTAGAGTATACCAAGGCGTAGAGCTAAAAGTTGTTAAGGAACTCGGCAAGTTCTCCTCTAAAGTTAGACGATAAGAGGAACCTATTACCCTTTTTTTTTTAATTCTTAAAAAGGATATAGGTGGCACAAAATCGGAGGCCCCGACTGTTTACTAAAAACACAATTCAGAGCAATGATTAATATCATAGTATTCTGGATGAAACTTGCCCAATGCCAAATAAATAAGAGAGGTGATAGGATAACTATTACTAATCAATCAATGGTTAATAGCGGTCTTAACTATGAGGATCCTAAGGTAGCAAAATAAATTGGCCATTAAATGTGGTCCGGTATCAATAGTTTAACGATGGTCTCACTGTCTCTACAACTTGCTCAGTGAAATTGAATTACCCGTGCAGATGCGGGTTACCTCCAGGTGGACGGGAAGACCCTATGCAGCTTTACTGTAGTTAGTCATCATGTTAATCAAACCTTAGTATGAAGTGATTAGGGATGTCGATAGACGAAAGGTGAGATACCTTAAGACTTTGGTTTCAGATTAAATTTACCTCTTATTTAATAGATAGAGAGATAGTTGACTAATGGGCAGTTTGACTGGGGCGGTCGCTTTTGAAAGAGTATCAAAATGCATCCATAGTTTTAATTAAAAAAAATATAAGACGCTTATATACAGACATATAAAATCAATTTGTTATTAAAATTGATGATTATTTATTATTTATATTAAAAATTTTTAAGGTATAGCTAGATTTTTGAAAGGAGATCAATCAACCAGTGATAAAGGTTGTAATGGCGTAATGGCTAGAGCATGCTTAACTGATAGACTTAGAAGTCGGACAGATACGTAAGTAGGGCATAGTGACCCCTCGCTATATTATGGAATAGACGGGGATCAATCGATAAAAGTTACGCTAGGGATAACAGGCTGATAGCTGGTGAGAGTACACATTGTCCCAGCTGTTTGGCACCTCGATGTCGACTCAACCTATCCTCCGGGGGCAAAAGCTCGGAAGGGTTCGGCTGTTCGCCGATTAAAAGGTTACGCGAGTTGGGTTTAATACGACGTGAGTCAGTATGGTCCCTATCTTCTGGAGGGATAAATAGTAAAAAGGGAGAGACCTTCTAGTACGAAAGGATCAATAGGCTGTGTTTCTATAGTGTACCAATTGTTGAAATAATTGCATAAAAAATTAAAAATGCATAGTTGGGTAGCCACAAACATATTAGATAAGTGCTGAAGGAATAAATGCACGAAACTATCCCTAGATACTATCATTAAAATATCTTTAGTATATTTTAATTTTTTAAGAAATAGAACATTTCTTGATAGGATGTAAATGTAAGTACTGTAAAGTATTAAGTTTAACATTACTAATTTATTAAATAGACTATATGCTCAATTATTGTCAATAAAAAATCTTTCAGCCCAGCCACTTTCTGGTAGAGTGGCTTATTCTTTTGTTTTATAAAAAAAAGGGAGTTAGTAATAAATTTTATTTTAATTTAAAGTTAAGATATTAAAAAGGGAACAGATGATTCTTATATAATAGTTTAAACTAAATCATAAATTAAATCTTAATATTCATATTTTCAATATAATTGTAATCCTATTGCTTTATTGTCATTGCTGGATCTATAGTTTAATCATCCACCCAAAAAAACTAATTATTTCTAATTCCATTCCAAAAAACTAGGCTCTAATTAAAATTTAATTTAATTAAATTTTAATAATCGCGGATGAAAGAATTATAACTAGTTTTTTGGGGAAGAATACATAAAATTAAATAAAATATTATAAATAAAAATAATTAAATAAATATATTTTAATTTAAGTTATATCTAAATAAAAAAGTATTTAATTATATAAGAGAGTATAAATTTTACTAAAATAATTTATTAAAAAAAATAAAGATATAAAAAACATAAAATAATTATTAATATATACAATCTCTCTCTTACTAACTATAATTCTCTCTACCCTTTTTTTAATTAAATAAAAAAGGAGAAAACTATAATAATTTATTAAAAATAGAAGAAAACTAGGTAATTTAGATTCTAGTTTTAAAATAACCCACAAAAACTAGTTAGAATTAATTATAATTCCTAGTTTTTTGGGGGATCTGTGAAGATTATTATTATATATTGGATATTAAGATTAAAAAAGGTTTATTAATATCTATTAACGATAGTAAAATAGCTATAAATGATAGTAAAATATAAGAGAGTATAACTTAAACCAAGTCTCTCATTTTCATTATATTTTGAAGTAAGGAAAGAGTAATAAGATTTCAGCAAGTAATAAGATATATCCAAGTTTAAGATCTATGAAAGTTTAATAGGAGACTAGTAAGACTTAAAGGTGTGGGTGGAAAGGGATAGTTCCATCGATAAAGAGGAAGGCATGTGTAATAAACAAGGAATGAATATTATAAATCCAAACAATCCACCAAAAAACTAGTTATAATTAATTCTACCGCGATAGCGACCCTAGTTTTTTGGGGTATGATAATAAAACTGTTCAACAAAAAGACATTAATTGATCGAAACGCAGTTTAGGGAAGGATGCTCTAACTCATAGAAAGAAAAGAGTAGGGGTGGAATCTTAATAATAAGATAGTGTCCATACATGCGGTATAGTGTAAAGGTTGGCACAATAGCCTCATGAGCTGTTAGAGCAGGTTCAATTCCTGATGCCGCAATAGAAATAAAATAAAGACCGGGTCTTTTTGTATAAAGGCAGTACAGCTACCCTTCACGTAGCAAGTATCAGTTCGATTCTGATAAAGACTATATTCTTAATTTCTTTATGCCTTTTTATTTTTATAATAATAAAAAAAAGGAGAAAAAGAATAAAGGAAAGTTAGATTTAACTTTCTTTTCCAGAGCTAACGTTGCACTGCCCTCTATAAATAAAAAAAGGGGGGCATGTATTATTTTCTTATAAATTTTTATAAGTAATAATATATTTTGGTCTTTTTCTTTTTAATAATTTAATTTAATTTAATTTAATTTAATTAAAAAAAAAGGGAAGAAATAAAATCAAAAAAAGAATATATATTTAATAAATTTGCCCACCCCTCCTTGCCGCCCACGCCAGCCCAGCCCACCCCAGCCCACTTTGTGGATTGTGGATTGTGGATTGTGGAATGTGGGGCCCTTATAAATCAAGTGGGGCCCACAGGGTGGGGGATAGCTATATTATTATATATATTTTATTTTATCATAATCTTTCACTGTCTATTTTATACTCAGAATAGTATTTATACTATATAACACCTTAGGTTTAGCAGTGGTTTATTTAGTTTTACTAAATAATATTTTTCAGCAGTACATCCTCTATCCTCCCCCCTCTATCCTTTTTTTATATAAAAAAAAAGGGGAGGAGGGAGGGTGAAACAAAACTGTACTTTAATACTTTATGTTTAATAAATTATAAAGTATGAGCTGAGAGTATAAATTTATTACTTTAATCCAATCCCAAAAAAACTAATTATTTCTAATTCCTAGTTTTTTTGGGGTTATATTTTTTTATAATTTATTTTTTATTTCTAATACTTACCCTCTTTATTTTTATTACATAAGAAGAAAATAAATAATCTTATTTTCTTATCTATAAACAAAGGACAAAAACTAAAAAAATAATTTAATCTTAATATAAATTGGTATTAGTAATATATTACCTAAGGTATACACAAATTTTAAATAAAAATGATTTTTAATTTTTCTTTTTTAAATACTATTTTAATGATGCTCCACATCCTTGGCAAATAGGTTTCCAAGATAGTGCAGCTCCAGGATTCACTGGGATTGTTGAATTACACAACACAATCTTTTTTTACCTTGTTGTAATTTCAGTAGGAGTTTTCTGGGTATTAACTTCAATTATTTATTACTATAATAGTAGTAAAAGTGCAATTGTACATAAATACTTAAATCACGGTACATTAATTGAATTAATCTGGACAATCACACCAGCTTTTATCTTAATTGCTATTGCTTTCCCTTCATTCAGATTATTATATTTATTAGATGAAGTTATCTCACCTACAATAACAATTAAAGTTGTAGGACATCAATGGTATTGGTCATACGAATACAGTGATTATGTAAATGATAGTGGTGATTCTATAGAATTTGATTCATATATGATTCCAGAATCAGATTTAGAATTAGGTCAATTTAGATTATTAGATGTAGATAATAGAGTAATAGTACCTGTTGATACTCATATAAGAGTTATTGTTACAGGAGCTGATGTTATTCACTCATGGGCAGTACCTTCATTAGGAGTAAAAATAGATGCTGTACCAGGAAGACTAAACCAAACTTCTTTCTTAGCTGAAAGAACAGGAGTATTCTACGGACAATGTTCAGAAATCTGTGGAGTATGGCACGGTTTCATGCCAATAGCAGTGGAAGCAGTTTCAGTACAAGACTATTTAGCTTGGATCGACTCTGTTTAACTTAATAAATTTATTTTATACCCCCTTTAAATATAAGTCATCTCCACCTACACATTCCCAAAAAAACTAGTTAGAATTATTTCTAATTCTAATTAGTTTTTTTGGTTTGGTGTTACAGAATAAACTAAAATACTGACCAAAAAAAAGAATACAATTTGTCGCGGTGGGAAGAATACAACTTACTCCGTAATCAACTCCTAATAACACCTAATTTGCATAGAGGGGCTTAGTACATTAAGGTGGTCTATGCGAGGTATGCAGTTGACTTTATAATAGGAGTAGAGGGAAGCCCCGAACTAGCTGAGAAAATCTTAAGGAGGTCCAATCGTTTGTTGAAGACAAGTTATCACTATAATTCAATAAAGATAAAACTGGAATAGTTGAGTACTCTCAAAAACCTGTAGCTTTCCTAGGATATCTGATAATGGCTCCTAACAAAATCGGTACCAGTAAGTACATTGAGCAAATAAAAATCAATTAATGTATTATTTCACGCCGTAAGAAAACACGTTTCAGATTCCATATGGGTATAAATAAAGTACTGCTCACACTGAAAAACAGAGGTGTAATCAGACTGATAACCTCGCAAACAAAACAAAAAGTTAATGTACCGAGGAAAATTTTTAGGTAACATGGTCAACTTTTAACATCCAGACATAATTTGTTACTATAACTCAGTGATTATAGGGTTATATAACTATTATGACTTTGTCAATAATAGAAGCACGTCACAATGATTCATCTGGTAAATAACCGAGTATGTGCACTTACCCTAACTAGAAAATTTAAACTTCGGACATTAAGCCAAACATTCAAGAGATTTGGAAAAGGTTTGTTGTATTAATAATTTTGTTACCCGTAATGCATTTTATTCATTACTTCAATAACTCACGTTATGTTCAGACTATGTCATCATTCCCGATTAGATAATGCCGGATGTTCGTGTCAGGATTATTGTTAGTGATACTCACCTGTAGTTGTTAAACCTTCATGAAATGTTAATTATCTTTCAACAATTATTCACTATTTCAAGCTT
>MQVO02000037.1:0-206008 GCA_001986395.2 Irpex lacteus | reverse complement strand
CATCGACACGTCCGGGCGCATGTCGGGGAACGGTGACCCTAAGGGCATGGGTCTACCGTACACGAGACACCATCCCGGGGGGTGTCGAACGCGATACGATTTGCCGTTCCTGTCGAGCAGGGGAGCATTTGTTCCCGGGGGAACTCGCTGGTCTCCATCGTGGGCCTTCCCGTTAGGGAAGATGCAGGTTGTCTGGGAGGGGGCTGGATGCCCTGACTCTCCGTTGTCCCGAGGGTAGAAGTTACCACCTTGCGGTGGTCGTGGTGCGATGCGTTTCTTCGAGTGGAGTCCGTGAGGTCTCCGGAGGCGTCGCGGGCTTGTCAACTGTCATTGGTTGATGCGCTCGCTGCGTTGCCTTTGGGAAGGACTTCTTCTTCTTCGACTTGGGGGAACGTATACCTCCCAGTCTTCCGACTCGCTCTCGTAGTCGCCGTAGATGTCCCTGGAGATCTCGTACATGGCGATCTCCTTGAGGAGTTCTTGCTCACTTACGTGAGCGTGTTTGCTGGACTCGTGTTGGGGGGACCGTGCTCGTCTCTGGTAACGAGCTCCCTTCGCAGCTGTTCGCTCTTGTATTCTTGGTACTTGAGCGTCGTGCTGAGTCTGTCGACTCCTCCCTTCCACGAGTCGGCCCTCTATTTTGTGGTTGGATGCCTTGATCTCAGCATCCTGCCGTTCGTCCCCTGAGCCGTCGGTTGTCCCGACGTAAAGTGTCGTAGTCGCGACGCAGGCTGGCGTAATCGGCCTTGAGGTCCTTGTACCTCTCCCGCGCTCGTCTTAGGTCGTCGTCCAACGACCGTCTGCTTGAGTCTGCTTCCGCAGACGTTAATTCCCTTCTTCCTCCCCCTAGGCGGCGATGACGACTCGTGAGGTCGCTTGCGCGACGAAGACGACATCGCCGTCGACGACAATGTGGGTGACGGTGAGCGAATGTCTTCTCGGTCGGAGTCGTTGCCGAGAGAGACGGTCGCGTCTGGGGATGGGGTTCGGATGGTGGGTAGCGACGGAGTCGTGTCCGCCATCTCGACACTTGCGTGTCGCGGGGTCTTGCTGAGAGATTTGCTCCTTCTGGAGCGTCCTCGTCCTTGCTCCTCGTCGCTCATAGCGGCGGGAGCCACTCGCTGGCGTGGTAGGTGTGGTAAGGCGGGTGTGTGGGTGCACGCGTTGCCACGTCTGGGTTTTTTTGGGGAGGTTGTGGTGGTGGTTGGCGGCGAAGTGAGTCGGTTAAGTGTAGCCGCCCGTAAATTGATGATTTTCTAATTTGTTTGGCCGTACGGCGCTTGCGCGTCGATTTATCTAATCGCGCCGTTATCTTATCTAACCCCGGCGTCGGGGTTTCGGCTTATCCTTCGGGATGTCCTTAACGTCGCCCACGCCCAACAACTCCAGATACCCGTCGAGGGCACTACAGTCCTGGACGTGTTCAACCGGTTCCCAAGTCTCGTCGCCGAGATCCCATCTTACCAGGAAAGTAAGTTTATTTCGGGTCCATTTATGGTCGATTATCTCGTCGACGGACCACTCTCCATCCTTGGGGTTACCCAAGTCGTAGTATCGTCGCACCTCGCGGTGCGGGAAGAGCCTATCGTCGTTGGGCTCGTGTCTCCTGAGTTTGGAGACGTGGAATGTCGGATGTATTCGCCTCTTGGCGAGGTCCTCCGGCAGTCTCAGCGTATAATTGGAGGTCTCGGCGTGAGCCTTTATGACCTCGTATGGGCCTATGTACCTGGGAAGTAGCTTCTTCGCCCTTCCTTTCGGAAGGTTAAGGTTCTCCGTAGATAGGTACACTAGGTCCCCCTCCTGTATCTTGTTTTCTACACCATGCAGGAGACTTTCGTCTCTTCTTCGTTTGTTCGCATGGTACGTCTGGTACACCCTGCTCTCGATGATGGCGTCGTGCGCCATCTCTAGGTTATCAATTGCTTGATCTGCGAACGCTTTTACTCCCGGTAGGGAGCTGTGTGGGACCCGTTGAGTCATCCGGGGCAAGTACCCTTGAGTGAGCTCGAACGGGGCGAATTTCGATGAGCTGTTGGTAGACGAGTTCAGTGCGAACTCGGTCATTGGCAACTGGTTAACCCAGTCGGACTGGTCCGGCTTTACCAGGGCTCGTAGCACCTGTATGATTGAACGGTTCGCCCGTTCTGTCGATCCATCCGTCTGGGGATGGAAGGCTGTCGACATTAAGAGCCTTGTGCCCAGCAGTCGGTGTACTTCCTTCCAGAAGGCCGACGTGAACTTCGAATCGCGGTCGCTCACGATCGATTCAGCCACCCCATGTAGCCTTACTATGTCCCTAACGTACATCCAGGCGAGCTCGCTGGCCTTCACCTTGGTTGTCGTGGGGATTAAGTGTACCGTCGACGTGAGTCGACACATCACTACCCATAGGTAGTCGAATCCTTGGCATGGGGGAAACGGGCCCAAGAAGTCCATGGAGATGGACTGCCAGGGGTACGTAGGGATCGGCATAGAGTGTAGCAGTCCCGCTGGGGCTTGGTTGCTCGGCTTGGTGGTCTGGCAGGTTCCGCATGACAGGCAGAACTTGAGCACGTCGTTGCCAAGCGTCGGCCACCAGTACCAGCGGCGGATGTACTCCCCCGTCTTACGGTGTCCGAAGTGACCTATGGTTGTGTGAGCGTTGTCAATAACAACGTCTATAAGGGCGCGGTTCCCCAGTTTAACCCGGGGTATGCACATAACCTCCTGACCGAGGCGGTTCTTAGTGAAGAGGTAACCGTCCCTCTCACTGAAGGCGGGATGTTCCTCGGGAGCTTTCGCTACCTTACTGAACATCGCGTCGTTGGAGTACCCAATTCTGATGGCTTCCGCCATCTCCTGGATCCGCTGAAGCTTGTGGGGCAGGGGTTCTACGTCCTCGTCATGCTCCGTGGGCGTAGGATCTTCCTGGTTCTCCTTGAGCTCCTGCGCCTCAGCTCTTCGTTCTTCCAACTCTTCCTTCGCGACGAGGTGTCTCGGGGACCTTCTCAGTCGTACTGACCGGAGTTCCTCTCGTCGTTCCAGGGGCAATTCGTCTCCTTCCGGGTCGAATCGCGCGTCCGCGTTAACGTATTCATCATAGTTATGGGTTTCCCCATCCTTGTCGTTGATGTAGTACCTAGACAGGCAGTCTGCGACTCTATTCGAGTCCCCTTTAACATACATGATCTTGTAGTTAAAGCGTTCGAGATATTCCATCCACCTCGTTTGCCGAGGATTGAAGTTCGCTTGAGTCTTAAAGAACTCAAGGGCCTTGTGATCGGTGACGATCGTTATGGGATATCCTAGAAGCTTATCCTCCCACTTAAGGAGGGCTTCCAATATGGCTATCATTTCTATCTCGAACACGCGATACGCATGTTGTGCGGCTGTGAACTTCTTCGACATGAAGCCTGCGGGGCGACAGTTGTGCCACTCAGGTCCTTGTCCGTACACAGCGCCGACTCCATATACAGAGGCGTCGCATATCACCCAAATCGGTTCCCCAGTTCGGGGATCCACTGGCTTGAGTATTGGGACCTTGCACGCTAAGTCTTTTATCGACTGGAAGCACTTTTCGTGCAAGGGTCTCCACTGGAACGCATGTCCATTTCTGGATATCTCGGCCAACGGTCCCGTGAAGGACGACACATCAGGCATGAAGTGCGCGAGGTATTGCACTAGACCAAGGAACCGTTGGATGTCTCCATAGTCCCTTGGCGTGCGCCATTCGCGTATCTTGGCCATTTTATCTGCACTTGCGTGCAGTCCCTGCTCGTCGATAATGTGACCTAGGCAGTCGGTCCTTTCCGAGTACAAGTCGCATTTCGACGCCTTCAAGTACAATTCTGCTTTTCGCAGACACTCGAACACCGCCCTGAGGTGTTCCTGGTGTTCCTCTATCGTGTCCGAGAACACGAATATGTCGTCGAGGTACACGTGCAGGAACTTCCCGATGTGCTCGCGGAAGATGTGTGTCATCAACCGTTGGAAGGTGGATGGGGCGTTGCAGTCGCCTTGTTGCATTACTTGGCTCAGCATCGTCCCATATACCGTCGAGAATGCCGTCTTCCACACGTCTTCAGGTACTATTCGCACCTGTTCGTACGCGTCAGACAAGTCAATCTTCGACCGGTACTTGGCCCGCGCGACGTCCATCCTTATTTGTTCCTGGTCTGGGAACGGAGAGACGTCGTGAATCGTGTTATCGTTCCGTTGCCGGCAATCGAACACGGTGCGGAGTGACCCGTCCTTTTTGGGCAGGCATAGCATGGGGGCTGCCTGGGGGACATTCTGGAACGTCCACCATCCAGCCCTCACGTATCGCTGGATTTTCTCCAGCAGTTTAGGCTTCAGTGCGTCCGGGCACCTGGGCGTATGGTATCGGTATTGGTGTTTCTCGTCGATGATAGGTATCGTGTGGTTGATTTCCCTCATCGGTGGCAGTTTTTCGGGCACCCCCGATAACATATCTTCGTATTCTTTCAGCCATTGCTGTCGCAATGTGGGAATGTCTTCGGCGTTGTATTTGGTGGATTGGCTATTGAGCTGTAGAGATGGGGGATGGACGTGTAGGGAGTTTGATGATTCGGGGGCTCCAGGAGATCTCTCCCCTGGATCCTCTAGTCATTCCTTCGAACTTGTCGCTCGAGTCTCCTTTTGTTTGCCCTTCAATCCCCTTCTTGTCATCTTCTTTGGCTCCTCCTCCCCCCCTAGCGAAGGTACTGGGGTAGTGCCGAAGCGGATGGTCCCTTTCTCGAAGTCCATCGTGACTTTGTTCATTTTCATGAACGGGATTCCCAGAACCATGTCGTAGTGGTCGATGTTTACCACATCGAAGTATACGGGGAACTTCGAGTTCCCTACGGTGAGTGATTGCTCGGTGCCGTAGTTGATCTTTGATCGGCTTCCTACGCACCCCAGCTGGAGTCCTATCGGTTTCTCCAGCGGGAACCCGCTTATGTTTGCCACAGTAGCAAACGCGGGGCTTATTGCGTTAATGCTCGATCCGCTGTCGAGCAGTATCACCCCTTTCAAACCGTTGATACTGCCACTTATCGTGACACAACGAGATGGTAGGCTGGGTCTGGGACGAGCTTGTCCCGTGACCCTCATGGCAGCTCGCTGTCCTCGCTCCTCTGTCATGCTCCTCAGCGATGCGTTAGCGTCGGCGTCCACCCTCATGCCGTCCATGAGTTCGGTGGGGGGCCCATGGGGGACCTCCACTCCGTCGACTTCAGCGACGTGCTGCCAATAGAGCTCTTCATCACTTGAGTGATACAGCTCCGCGGGTGGTTGCTCGTCATGAGGGGTTGCCCCCTCCTCTTCGTCTTCAGCATCCCCGTAGGCCGAGGATGGTGGTGATCCAATCTCGGATTCCTCCGGTGATTGGGGAGGGGTAGCATACAGCCATACCACCGCTGGCGAGTCCTCTTCCTCGGTGGACGCTTCTTCGTGGCCGTCAGCCACGCTCTCATCGTCCTCAGTATCAGATATGTCTTGCAACGCGGGGGCTCATCCTCCGCGCTCTCCTCAAGCGACTCTAGTTGCTCTCTTTCCAACATCTGTTGTCGGTGGACAACTAGGCCCCTTGCATACTCCCAGTCTGGGTTTGGTTCTGTCCAAGGGCTGACCTCATCAGCCGCCTCTTCCTCGGGGCGTAAGCCCAGTCGTTCCATCCAGAGGTCAGAACGTTGCCGTTCTTCTCTTCGCTGTTCCTCAATGGTCTCGAGAATAGGGTTGTCCTCTGTGGCCAACTCGTCAATCTCCATCCAGAGAGACCCGAGGTCGGTGCGAGTATCTGCTGCGTCCTGCAGCACCGATCCGACTACGGTCCACAGGCTCTGGAACCTCCTGCGGTCCATGGGAGCCAGGGGAATTTCCTCGAGTCCATCGCGGAACTCGTCGATACCCTCAAGTGGTCCACGATCCTCGTTGCTGGCCAACGAGTCTCCGGCCTGTAGGATAGCGGTTTGCGTAATGAACATGTCGATTACTCGACGAATACGTAGATGTCTCATGTATCCCACTAGGATACTCGTATGCATCGTTTCGATAGTTTGTCGAGTTGCCTCGACGAATTCATCGTATTCCAACTCGCGCCTCATGTCGTCGAGGTTATCCTCGTTGAGGGGAGTGTCCGGCATGATCCTATGGCTGGATTCCGCGGCAGCGTGCGATCTTTCGTCGTCACTGGTCACATCTTGTCTCCTCGAAGAGGAGCCTCCAGCCCGGATATCATCCGTGCTCATTGCGTTGTATCGCTCGTTGTCCGAGCTACTGTCGTCGTAGTATTCGTTATCGAATTCGTACTCCTCGTACTGAACTACGTTGTGTTCGTCCGATTCGTATTGGGTGCCGTCAGGCACCTCATCGACATCTGACCTATCGTCGACGACAGTGACGCCGTCTTCGGGGTCGTGCACTCCAGATGCTTCCGCATCGTTGTTTTCGATGGGGTCGGATTCATTCATCGCTCTGAACCCCGGTTGGTCGTGGGCACTCGCGTAGTGTCCCATCTGATTACACTTGAAGCATTTGACTTTCGTCATATCTACACCCTTCCCTTTGTCACGGGAGCTGGGGTTGGCTTCTGCCCTAGCCCTGGGAGCTGGTGTGCTGACCGAGTGGCCAAACGCAGGCCGAGAGGTAGGTTTACTTCCCCCTCGTTGCCTATCGTTAGTTCTCCTAACGGGTGCCGACCTAGTGGCGTCGCTGCGTCCGAATCGGTTATCCCGATTGTCTCGCCTCTCTGGGCGAGTGTCTGCTTCCCGGTTCCTTTTGTCGAATGACGTCGAGTTCCTGCCTTTAGGCAGGTTCCGGTTATCGCGTTGTCGAGGGCGGTCTGATCTCTGTTGTTGGAAGATCTTGGCCGTCCGCTCCGCGTTCTCGACAATGAGAGCCTCTTGGTACAGTTCGTCGATAGTCGAGTTCTCCGCGGTCATCCTGCTGTTACGCATGATTGCTGTGGAGAACTCTTCTGGTAGTTCCTTGAGGAACTTGCGTCGGAACTGGTAGTCGCTGGGTCTTTCGACCATCTGTCGAGCGTACTTTATCATTTCCGCGTATAGCCCTGCGACCCCTTTAGAGGCCTTGTAGTATACCTCCTCGAATTGGTACGTTGCCAGCTGGATAGTGGCTTCGTGGACGAACTGCTTGCGCAGTTCATATATGACCTCCAGGAACGTCCATTCTTTGACATCCCCGAGAGGGTCATGTACCTCCGCGTTGTACCATTCAAGGGCAGGCCCGCTTAGTAGTTCACCTATGGCGAACACTCTGATAGTGTCGTTTTCACGACCCACGAACCTGATCAACCAGAAGTACCTTGCGGTACCTTTCAGCCACTCGTCGAACACGTCCACGTTATCCGTGCCGTTATACGCTCGCGGTGGCGAGGCCTTAAACTGTTTGCTCATATGAGGAAACGCGTCCGGCCGCCCGTGCAGCACCTCTCGGAACAGCTGATAGATATAGCGCTCCGAGTTGTCTGCTAACGTCGCTGCTGGCGCAGCGTGCCTCATTACTGAGGCTGAGCTGGTATTCCCAGCATATCTTGGCCCGGCTGCGGAGGCTACAAAGAACCTGGGGTTCAATCCAGTTCGTTGATGTTCGTCTTCGTCGTCAGATTCTCTGTACCGACGGTTCCTCCGTCTGGCCGTGTAAGGATCAGGGGATGGTCCCCTGTGAGGACCTCGTTGGTCGTCGTCCGATGACGAGTCGTCCCCATCGTCGGGTTGTCCTGGCCTGGTGCGCACTCGCTCTTCGAACCGTTGCCGGTTCTGGCCTTGTCGGTGTGGTGGATGGGGGGTGTTGTATTCGAGTGGGCCATGTCCATAGCCAGACTCGTCCACGTACCTGGTGTCCACCACTCTTCCTCCCGACGTCAATCCTGCTCTCTCTAGCCGTGTGCTCTCATCCGGTCCCTGCGTTTTCTTGACAGTTTCCGGGGCTACCTTCACCGCTTCGACCGGTTCTTCGACCGTTATGGTTGCTTGCGCAACCGCGACTTCAGGAGTGCTTTCCGCGGGCTTCGCCTCTTCCGGGGGTAGTCCTCCGTCGAGGTGGAAGGTCCGTGCCAGCATCTGCAGGTCGGCCCTTATCCCGTTGGTTTGTTCCTCCATCTGCTCACGCTTCTTTACATCCTCGATCTGTCGCTCCCTCATGCGGTCGCACTCAGACCTCATTCCGTCAAGGAATTTGATCGCCTCTTGCACGATCTCTTGGACTTCCTGAAGCTTTTCTCGTGTTGGCTTTCGCCTCACGACCTTCTCGGTCTGGTCTGCTTTCGCGACCGTGTCACTCGAATCAGGGGCGTTCACAGTGGGGGCTGCAGCTACGTTATTCGACTTAACGTTGAGTACATCGGGGTTTTCCCCCTTTCCTACTTCTACTCTATCGCTGCTTCCCGCAGCTGCGTTCTCTGCTGATCGACGACCTGCTTCGCGTCTCTCCCGCGCCTTCCCGATGGCGTCCGTGAGGACACCTGTCACTTGCGCCGACTTCCCCTCGCGCTTGTCCGTGGTCGTTGGGTCGACGTTGTTGAAGATGTGTCGGAGGTCGACCATAGGTGTTGACGAGGAAGTCTTCCTTTGTCCATTTTGCGCTTGCGCGCTTCCCACAGCGTTACCACTGTATTGGGATTCCCGTCCCTTCTGCGTCTTGTCAGGGTCATCCTCTCCGGGATTGTCGCTTTCCCTGAGCTCGGAGGACTGGGTCCTCGTTGTCCGAGGCTCCTGGCGTGATGACGCACGTGAGTGCGAGTCCCTCGAATGTGGGCGGGGCAAGTTCGGCATTGTCCCGCCTTCTTCTTGTCTTCTGAGCAGTTGTTGTCGCTTTGTTTGTGTGTGTCGAGTTCGTGTGAAGTTTTGAATACTTCTTTTTGTCGCGTTGTACGCGTGGTAGGTTCAGTTTCTCGAACTTAAAAAAGTGTAAGGGCTTGCTATCCCTCTCGTACAAGGTAAGTTTGACCGAGCTTTATTCGGAACCTACGCGTAGTACAAAAGAGATAGATGCCAGATCTCATAGGAGATCTGGCGTACATGTATCCGATCAATAACTATACAGTATATACTAAATCGGGCAGATGGTTTCCCATCACTGGCGCGCGTGAGCGCGCGTGAGATAAGATAAGATTAGAATGCTTGCGCATTCGAAGTGAGTCCCTCACAGATTGTTTGCCAAGGAGTCGGGGATGGAGAGGCGGCGCCAGAGCGGCTCGAGTAGGTCGTAAGTTTGTTGGATGAGGGATTCGTGGCGAAGATTGAGGGTTTAGAGGTGGGATTGGAGGTGGGAGGCCCAGGAGAGGAGGGAGGGGGTGGGGGAGATGCCTTCGAGGCCGATGGAGGGTTTGGAAGGGTCTGTGACGGCGTCATTCGTGCTGCGTAGAGAAGAGGATGCCAGGGAGGTCGCCAATGCCGCTGTCGTTGAATGCGGCAGCACCAGGCCCAAACGCAAGCGGAAGTCCACTAGCGGAAGGTCGGTGGCAAAGGCAAGAGCGGAAACTCGAAAACGCCCAAGTCCTGAAGTTGGGCGTCTGAATGCACGCGTCCCCTACCGCGGTTGTCGCCTCTCCATCTTTCCCATGAACCACCACCGTCTTACGCTACCTGGGGATCTTCTCTGGGTACCGTTCTCGATTTTTCATCTCGGCCATGTCAGTATGCGCTCTATTGATCTCTGGATGCGGCGTGGTTGCTCAAAGTCTTTCCCAGGTACCTGGCACCGCTGATGGGCCACTAAGGCGAACTGTAAGCATGCTTGCGTGGTTTCACAGCGTACGCGCCCAGTTTCTGCACCATTTGCTCACGATTGGGGTAATCTTGCTTAGTAGGCATCAGGAATGGCACACCTGTTCAATACGTATGCGGCGCCACTCGAATTCCACCCATCTTCAAACCATCCTGGTCATTGCCGGTCCCTGTATCCCTCGTTCGCAACGCCTCCTCCATGATGCTATCTGATGATTTCGTCGGATACCGTTCTGGTGGGAGACGTTGTTAGTACATCGTAGTCCATGCGAACATCTGTTACGGCCATCGCGTGAGTCTTTCCCAACCAAATGCCCCTCCTTGTTCTAATCCGATGCGGGCCTTATAGGGGTATTCGACGTTGGGTGGTGCGACTGCTAATCATGGCCGAGCAGCCAAGTTCCAAAGCCCCCCAATGTCTGTGACTGCGCCTCATCATTGAAATTGCCCTCCGCTATCGAGTATGTCCGTTCATGATGTGTGCGTAGATCAGTATGCTAATTGGCGTGGTGGTCAGGCTCTCGATATCACTATCTCATGCGCAGGTTGCAAAACCCCAGGCATTCCCCACAGTTTCCGTCTCTCACCTATTGAGTACGAAACTCAAACTCTACCCCATCGCGCGCCGTTCATAGTCTCTGCCGCTCAAGATACAGGCCGTTCTCCTCGCTCTTCTAGAGCCCGCCTTCCCCCGTCATTTCATCTGGCATTGTTACATCGGTGATGTCGTTGCATACATCATAAGCCCGGTTTAGAGTTAGGCAACTAGTCAGGTGGGTCTTGGTGCACTGACGTGTATTTGCTGTATTCAATACGCTGCAACAGATCTGAAGCTAGTGCTTTCAGCCATATCGGGTCTGGTCCGCTGGTCAACGTAGTTACAACTTAGTCTACTTGAAATTCGAGCATCCGTGAGTATTGTGTGCTGCTTTGAATTCTATCTGTGCCCCGCTGACCATACTTGCATCATGCTTCTTATTAGGTGCACGCTCAACACTAAGTCAATACTACATAGTACATTCCTATGTGTATGTTGCGTTGCGGTCCTCTATACCCAGACGTAGGCTGCCCGGTTCTATGCAGTCTATGCTCGGAGGCAAGTGGTAATCCATATCGCGTGATTACATACCGTATGTGCCCAAGAGCTTGCCCATCCACCCTCAAGTTGCGTAAAGCCGCTGAGCATGCACTCCCAGCACGGCGCGAGCAGATCGCGCGGTGTACTTCCTGCGCCACAGTATCATTCATGACGCCAATCTACACTATAGAGTAGGCAGAAGCTGTCCCTCTCATCTTACATCATGAACCTTGGGTTCGGCCCCTATCCACGTCTTGGGCAGTTTGTTTGTCTGTACTGGCGGCACTGGGGCAGACTATTTGCAATGGCGGTGCGAGTGGTACCCGCTTCCATAGGTACTCTTATTTTGTAGCCTGCATATCATTCATGGACCAAACAGCCGGACCGAATTGACCAAATCGATCCCCACTAACCACATCTGTCGCGATGTACCAATCCCCTCGTCTTTGCAATTCAAGAACTCTATCGCGAGGTAAGTGAGCCTGCAATGCTGTTACATGATGAGTCGAGCTCACCGTTGGTCCTATGCGTCTAGTACTTCTGTGGTGCTGTATATAGTGCTCTGGTCGCACGAGCGATATCCTTCATCCTGCTCTCGACTTCCTGCAATCATCAACTATCTTCAACTTGCCGTCAACCAGACTCGTCTTATTTGATCTTTATTCATGCCGGTATGTCATCTCCATTCTCGTCACGCCATTCGATAAACTCACAAACACCAGCGCAAATCCTCACTGCGTAAGAAGAATAATCGTGCCAAGAAAGAACGGAAAGCGAAGAAGGCCTCTCAGCGCAAGACCTCGGCTCGACCTCTGGTCGCCGATTGTCATTACCCGCTGTTCGAAGACGTCGACCCCGCTGTGCTCACTGGACTCGTTCCCTTCAACGTCCCACGTCGGTCTACCTAGCTCCCGCCTCTTTATCTCTTCCCCGGTCCCCATCTGTATCATCCCGTCAAGTTCCCTTTCAGCAGAACCTTTGTCTATCTTCTGGACTCCTCTCCGGAAGGCAAGAAGTTATCGTTCGATTTGAGTGAGGCTCAGCCTGTCCCACCTGGCCCGGTTGAAGGTATCTATTGTGCTTTTCAACCCGCCGCTATACTTTCTAAATGTTTTCTCACAGAGTTGTTTGGCTTGGTCGAACTCCAGCCAGGAGACGCCTTTCTTGGTCGTCCCATCAATGGAGGGGGCAGACCTGAGCATGACTGCTTGCAGGTCTTAGTTGCAGCGCAGTAAGTACCTTCTTTACCAATTTGACTGACTACTATTTGCTAAACAAAGTTCTACAGTCTTCAGCGCGAGCTCAGCGGCGAAACCGAAATTCTGCTCCGTGGTCAAGACACTTGGACTCACGCGATGATCGTGGATGCCGTGGACGAGCTTGAGACAGCTCGTGCCGAGATGCTAGGATCCCGTGAAGAGCGTGCTAGCACTGGCCAAACTCGCTTCCAGCGAGATCCTCGTGCCAAGCCCATGAAGAACGGTCCTCAGTGCTTTCCAATAAATAACATGGTGCAAAGAGCCTGCCAGGTTGAGGGACCAGCTGCTGCGCTGAAGACCGTGAACAATACGCCGGATGCGCATCAACTTCGAGTGCAACGTTTTGTACGGGTGAGTTGTCTTGTGACGTTATGTGACTGTGGCATTGATCATACTTTGCATCAGGCCGTTAGCACAATTAACGTTCTGGCATGGGAATTGCAGGGCCCTGAGGGCCTTCGTCGTGCTGCTCGTGACTACGGCGAGATGGTTAACACTCCTCGTCTAGGTCACCCGCGCAACTACTACTGGCCCTCCCAGCAGATCAACATCGCTAGCGCGCAACATCCCCACGATGGTATGTTTCTCGGAGTATACTACATAGCTAAGCTTGACATGTGCATTCTAGAACCCAGTGCCCACTTCAAAAAGCAGCAAGGTCGGTTCTCCGGTAAACACATCGACGATTTTGATGCGTCGCACGGCCACTCATGTGGGAACTCTCTCGGTGATACACCTGACGTACCAGGATGTGAACCTGGTCGCTTCCACTTGGTCGGCCTCGGAATCTATGTACAGCTTCGCTACCGTCTCCAAGTATTCTTCACAGGTCTCTTACACCATGGCGGTACTCCACCTCTTGTCCCGGATGACTATGAACTTGCTGGTTGGGAGACAAGAATGTTCGTCATCAGCTACCCAGCATCCACTATCCTCACTGGTGAGGCGCGACACTCGTTCGCCTCTCTGCCGTACCAAGGTCGTCCTCAGTATATATCTCCTGAGATGACAGGTGCTCCTCTCGCTCATCCTGGTTCGCCTTTCCATACCAATCACCCCACCATTGCCCAGGATGGATGGGTAGTCATGGATCGAAGGTCCCTCGTCAACTTCATCGTTCGTGGCGGACTTCAGCAGCTTCGTTGGGTTCTTCGTCAACTTCCTCCCTCGCTTCGACTGCACATCAGTGCAAACGACTACATTCGTGCTATCAGTTTCTCGGAGGAAGGCACCGATGACCTCGTCCACCCGGACGACTGGGACCTTGCGCCGGAAGACGATGTCCAGCACCCGTTCTCGGACAGGCATAAGGATGTGCAGGACGAGTATCTCAAAGTTGAGAATGATCGTCTTATCGCTGGCATTCCGTCAGTGGATGGGAATGCTTTCGCCGATTGGGACGTGACAGACATGGACTATGGACATCGCACGCAAAGCATGTAATTTTCTCTAGTGATGAATCAACCATGTTTCTGACCCAAACTGCACAGAGTCTACCAGTACAAAGCGTAAAGTAGCCACTCAGAGCTCAGCCGCAGACTCAGTCCCGGTCCCGAAACGTAGGTTTATATTCATATGACCACAGCTGTAAATTGATCACTTGTCCTTTCAGGTGCTCGTGCCAACATCATCGCCGAAGCACATGTGCGTGAGGCTGCACAGACTGCATTCCCCATGGCGTCAAGTGGTACTTGGCTGGTTACGATTCCTGAGTGTAACGAAGAAGAATCATTTCAATACGACACGCTGCATTTACGGCGCTTGTAAGTGACGGATTTCGTTGCCAAACCGTGGGAGTTTTGCTTGTTACTACAGTAAGACTTCTGTGATCACAACTGTGTTTTGTGAATTGTGAAGTCAAATCTTGCTTATTTTACAAGTTTATCACACCAAAATGTAGCTATCGAGGAGATCTTCCAAATGATAATACAATCTTGAACTAATATGGCCTACAAGAAAAGATATGAGCTGGATGGCTTTGGATGAGGACTTGAGATTCACACTCAGTCAAACTCCGATTTAAGCGCCCAAGCGCGCGCAAACAACTTGCAACTGCTGGCTTCACAAGGTTGGGAGTTCAATTCCCTCTGGAGTCATATTTTTACAACTTGCTTGTTTTTGATCATGTGATCTTAAAAAAATGTGGTAAAATGTGCAAAATAATTAGTCAATACAATAGTATGTTTTGTATGCCTCAGAGCAACATATATGTGTACAAATCTAGAATATAGGAATAGTGAGCATTAAAATCATGGTGCATCTCAATATCTCAGTAATAACAATGTGATGCCTCATTTTTAGTCATGACAAACTGATATATGTACAAACAGACTATTTTAGCATTTTTTCACATTTTTATATCATGTTTTGATCGACATGTGAGTCAGATGAAAAAGTGGCCTGCAGAGGATTGGAACTTCCAACCTTCTGAAGAAGTACATAATCTTGCTTAGCTCATATTTATCAAAATTTCGGAAGCAAATTGAAACAGCTCAAAAATTAGCTGATATTATATTAGTAAGCAAAATCTGATCACATGACACCAATATTGCATCAGGACGGCTACGTTCTTGTAGGGAGACAGTAGGGATAGCTGGGTTTGAATGTGGGTACCATATAGGGTAGTACCATCAGACAGCAACCAATAGGGGTAGGTGGGATGGGCTCCTATTTTATTAAAAGCTGAAATAGTGGCCACATCAATAAAATAATGATCTCTGACCCATCAAATGACTAACAGACACATGTTTCCGCTTCAGATTGCCTAAAAAGGTAATAGAGTGCTCTCACCGCCCTTCTGGGCGCCTGGGCGCTTATTTTGTCGTTTTACTCCTTTGGGATGGTGTCACATGACACAAACATATGCAGGTGTCAAAAATAAAAATATGTTTTCTAAACCGAATTTTCTCCAGGATTCCGAATCCAATCTCAGAATTTTGATAGCTGCACTGGTTCAGGAGTTATTTGAGGAACATTGAATATATTTCGCATTTTTGGATTTTCCCAGGCTTTAATCAGCTTGGTATAGAGGCAGTAGTGAGGGTATGGCTTAGTAACTTTGGGATAATGATTATAACATATATTGCCTATGTATATCAGCTTCTTGGGTTGCCAGAACATCATGTCACCTGGGAAAACATATGAATCAGACATGTAATATTTTGCTTCCCTATTCATGACATGAAATATTACGGGAGGTTTTGGGTCTCAGATAGCCTCATTCATATTACTAGAATATGTATTGATGGGAGTTTTCTGATTGCATTAATGTGCACTACTGGGTGAGGGATGTTCTCCTTCTCCCTTTGATACCAAAAAGTGCACCCTATATAAGACTCTATACTAATTCCCTTGCATAGAAATTGCTTGGAACATTTATCCTATGGTATGAACATATATTCTGAACACTTGCAAGGTTAAAAACACATCCTGAACTCTGTCAGAATGCTCCCAAGCGAAATTCATCACAAAATACAATTATATTCACTTTTCGTTATGTGAGTTGCTTCTCTGAAAACTTGGAAACATGTTTCCCTTCAGGCAGAGCGCGTGAGAACGTGTCTTTGTACCTTATATACACCCACAAATATTCGTAGGCCCTTCTCTCCGCTGCTCACTCTTGCATTAGTTCAGAAGTGCTGAAAAATGTGTTCTGTACAGGTTTTTCAACATATATTTGACATTTGACATCCTCTGACACATCATGAGAGGTATCAAATAATGCTATGATACTCTATCATGGTTCTGAAATATATCTAGGACAATACTTGGGCTTCTAGGCAATAGCTTGAGTCACCATATTATGAAAACAGGCTAAAAAGCATGATAAAGGTGAGAGCATGTTACAGTGTAATGACTTCACTTCTTACTTATGCTGTATTCCTTTTATATCATATCTGTATGTCATGCTATTGGAAAGATATCTTCTGTAGCATGTTAGGACAGTGTGTGGGTATCTATTGTGATTTTTGTTTGATATTCATAGGCTATGGATATAACAGGCAGTACATGTCAAATCTATGTCAGATTTGGGTGTTCTGCGCATTTTTCAACATTCCTAAGCTGATAACTCAATGGTGAATGAAGGAGAGGGCCCACAAATATTTATGGGTGTGTATAATACAATGACACATTTCAACACGCTGTGCCTGAAGGGAACCACGTCAGGAGGCTTATAGGAGAGGGTAAAGTGAATATAATCGTATTTTTCGATGAATTTCGCTTGGAAGCATTCTGACAGAGTTCAGGACGTGTTTTTAGCCCTAAAAGTGTTCGGAATATATGTTAATACTATAGGATAAATGTTTCAAGCAATAGCTATACAAGGGAATTAGTATAGAGTCCTATATAGGGTGCTTCCTTGGCATCAAGGGGAGGGGGAGAACATTCCTCACCCAGTAGTGCACATTAATGCAATCAGAAAACCTCCTTCAATACCCCATATCATGAATAGGGAAGCAAAATATTACATGTCTCATTCATATGTATTTCCAGGTGACATGAATGGTACTTACATTCAAACCCAGTTATCCCTACTGTCTCCCTGCATGAATGTAGCCATCCTAATGTAACAGACCAGTCTATAAGCTAAGGCTGTCCTGATGTATAAAGTCTTGCACCACAGCTCATGTATCATTGTCTAAAGATACATATAAGTCAAAGTAGCATGATTGGTAGATGTTTTTCTGACATCCATTAATGTTCCCTATAGGGCATAGTCTTGTGCCATACATGCCTATACTGAGTGGTAGTACACAAGAAACAAAACAAAGTCTAAAAATGATTGTGAAATACTAGTATAGCTTGAATATTCTTCAATGGCAATTGTTTGGTGTTTGTGCGAACCAATAAATCAGGAATCGTTACCTGCCACTTGATGGCCACACTCCCACAAGTTCCGGATGTCCTTGGGTTTGGTTCGTCTTCAGCGGTCGCTACTCAAGGTTCTTCATCGGGAACAAGGGATCGAGAAGACGCTGTGATGACAGGCACAGGCTCTCAAGTTCCCTTGGGCCCTACTCACCAGGTATGTTCCAGAATCTAGTGTGTGATTATGTGATGTACTCAAGAATAGCTGCAGACAGACGAAGCTAGTGGCACAGAAGGTTCATCTGCGCGCGCGGCGGGAAACAATGACTATCGCGCACGTCTGGTAAGTCTATCATGTAGTATCAATTTTGTCAAAATCTTAATATTCCTGCTTAGCCATCGAATAACATGCAGGTCTTATTATCCCCTCTGCCAAGCGAGACACGTGAGCTCTTCTCTGGTTCTGCAGCGGGAGATGCAGTTGTGACAAGGCCTTCGCTTGATCGTCGTTGTAAGAAATATCGCATGTATTAGTTTACCACTGTATCTGATGTATGTCTGTCAGGCGAGGAATATATCAATGAGTTGTTGCTGTTCAATGTAGCCGGTGAAATTCAGTCTGTGGAGAGTATCATGCCCAACATGATTTCTGGTGGATTCCTTCGTCAAATGCTCGGCCGCTTTGATGAGCTCGACTCGAGCTTTGCTCGTGCATACTCTGAAGGATGCCTGGACAAAGACGTCCTCCCACTGTGCGCCACAGCCACTCGCGGGATTGGAGACTACTCTACTGGCACCACTCACTGGTTGGCGTTATATCACCAGCGTATCATGGCGACACAGTCAATACTTGAGCAGAGTATTCGATACATCATCGACACCACTTGCCCTGCGGTCGTACATGCAGTTCTGCAAGCTGGTGATGGTGGCGATGTAGGTTCTGGAGATTGGCTCTATACACTCACTGCAAAAGTGGCTTTCTTTGTCAAAGTCGGTATGCCAGTGAAGGCAAAGTCTACCGAATTCTTCCCGTCGACAATTCTTGCGCCCAAGGTATTCCATGAAGTCGAGGGCAAACGTCGTCGGAAGACTGTACCCCCCCGCAAGGTTGAACCAACCACTCTCTCATACATGCGACGCATCCTCTTCCTCTGGTTTTGTACGGGCACTCCATTCACATCTCAGATTCAAGCGTCGTTTGTCCGTGGGCTTGTGTCTCATCTGGGCCTTGGTGCATTGTTGCTTCCGCAAGTATGGGAGGTTTACAGCAACTTCCCCGACTGGCTTCTTTCGAAGGAGTGTCCACTCCTGTCCCGTGCGGACACGTCCCCGGACAACACCTTCAAGCCAGAGTACTTGTCTGCATTCTTTGATCGCTTACGCTTGGATCAACGCACACCTGCTTTGCAGACTGCCTTACAGCAACTTCAGCACACATATCTCCAGCTACACCAGCGCACCCATACTCATTTTCAGGGCACCGTCCAGGATGGGATGAAGGCTGCGAACCTGCGAAAGCTAATGAAAGCCATGTCCACAGCCATCACGAATCAGATGCCCACCGCAGCTGGCGATGGAGACAACGCTGGCGACACAGACAACGAGGAACTCCCAAGCACACCCACACCTATGATGACTCGTTCGACAAGGCGGGTGCTGAAATTCCTGGAGGATTCGCTGGCAGTGGCGAATGCTATGCGCGGCCCCGAGGACAGCCACATATCACTGAATGAGGCCCAAACCTTCATCCTTCAGAAGCCTGACTACTACCTACCTCTCCGAGAGCTGGCTCCTGGCCGTGCAACCATGAGAACGCACTTGAGCACATGGTTCGCACAGACTAGAGCTGGCTTTTTCTCCCTACAGGTCTTCCGTTTCATTCATTTCAATACAGAGGCCTTTCGACAGTGTCCTCCTCACCTTCGGCAAGTCGCGTTCCACAGCTTGGCAGAGTACGAGCAATACCTTGAGGATTTACGACACCATTTCCCCGGTCGCAATGAATCCTTCTTTTGCGACCCAAAGTCACTGGGCAATCCGATTGCAGGTCGAACTACGGAACGTGCCAGTGACTACTGGGAAGTAGCCATGGCTGCATCGTTTCCTTGGCCTCCCGCAAGACAGTTCGCAGCTGCACACAACGGTGTGCGACTGTTCAAGCGTTCTCTTCCTGCCAGTGAAAAGCATCTATGGGCCGGTGTCGGTGACTTGTCAATGTTCATGCTCGTTCTAGACATGCACTTCGCCGGTCTCATTGATGCTCCCACTCTCGACGATATTACAGATGTAGTCTCCACTTTGCAGAAAGGCGCCAGCTTCGGCTTACGAGACCTCGGATATGTGAACGCAACCCCAACTAGGGCAGAGATTGCTGCAGCATTCCAGCAATTCTTCTACGATATTGACACTATTTTGACGGATGAGCAACAAAGTGCCATTGGATGGTCTCCAGTTGTGGCAGAGCATACGCTCTGCAAATTCTCTCGTATGTATGGAGAAGCCTTCTACGTTTGATGTGGTGTACGCTAAAGATGTGTTTTATGTGAAGAGTTTTCTAACATGTCTATCTCCGGACTGTATGTGTACTAGTAGTCACCTTACCATGTGAATGTATGCTCGATGATTGGACAGTATACCAAGCGTTTATTGTGCATTTGACGCCGACTTTGCACGTTCCAAAGTACGGTAAAAGTAGTCTATGTTGTTGACCAACGACCGTGTCTTCCTCACCCTTGGCCATGGCTGATCTCAATGTCGCTATTCACAGCCTTACTCCCGATGACAACCTCCGCGTGGCTTATCACACCCTCACTGACAGAGTGGGAATAGCTTTGCGAACTCAGGTCGGGGACACAGCACGACTGGGTGAAACCAGGACCCAGGCATTTAATCTGCTAGAAGCAGCAGAGCAGGTATGATCTTGTTCAACACATACCGATAATGCTACTGACTATAGACATTATTGACTTTCAGCACCGTGAACGCTTCCCTGCCGCAGAATTTGCCATGCTACAGAATAACATTGGCGACATGGTGAAGGCGTTAGACGAAGCCTGTCATCGATCCATGGATCCCCCCAGTATGCCACCTCCGATTGTTGCCCATCAGAGCCGTACAGGCAAGCCCGGACGACCTCGCATTGAAATTGACCCAGTTTTCCTCACCAACGCACTCAGCCATCGTGGTCCACATTTGCTACAGCATGTCACCAATTGCTCTGCACGAACTATCCGTCGGCGTGCTCTTGAGCAAGGACTAGTACAGCCAGGACGTCCGGTATTGACGCAGCAGATGGGGGAAGATGGAAGGATGACAAGAGTGCACGCGTCTACCACACCCCCAACTTCTGATCTAACCAACGAGGAACTCGATGCGCTAATGGCGACAACGTTGGAGGCATTTCCCCAGTTTGGACGTAGCATGCTGCGAGGTAGTTTACGAGCCAGCGGCCACCGCGTTCCGCTGAATCGTATCCACGAGTCTTATATGCGAGTTCATGGCGCTCCAGGAGTCTTTGGCGAGCGGACTATACATCGCAAAACATATTCCGTACCTGGAGCAAACTCTCTTTGGCATCATGATGGTCAGCATGGTGAGTACCGCTCACTTTTACGATGCAAGTACCGCTCTAACAGTGCCATCGCCACAGGATTGATACGGTTCAAGATTGTCATCCATTGCTTTATTGACGGGAAATCTTGCCTTGTGACCGGCATCCGAGCAAGCAACAACAATCGTGCTCAAACTGTCCTTGATTTATTCCTGCACGCAGTCTCAACCTATGGAACACCTAGCCGTGTGAGGGGGGATCATGGTACGGAGAATGTCCTTGTAGCCGCTTGGATGGAGGAGCATCGCGGGCTGAACCGTGGATCCTATATCTGGGGGAAGTAAGTGATCACCTATCGTTCAGGTTTGGCTGAACAAAAGTCTGACTTGTTACATCAGGAGCGTGCATAATACGCGCATTGAACGGTTGTGGTACGATGTCACCCATGGCTTTGGTCAGAAGTGGAAAGCATTTTTCATGGATCTCGAGGCAAATTACTCCCTGAACCCACGTCTACCAGCGCATATCTGGCTTCTTCACCACTTATTTCTCTCTGCAATCAACGAGGACGCAGAAGAATGGGCAAGAATCTGGAACCATCACACACTACAGCTTCGAAACGAACGAAATGCGACACCTCATGAAATGTTCTTCTTTAGCATGATAGAAGACGGGCTACGAGGAGTTACTGGACTCAATGCAATGGACGAAGAAGTGCCGGAGCAGGACCTGGCAGGTTACGGTATAGATTGGGAGGTTGCAGATAATGCTCGATACATGCGGCACCATTTGGATAATAATGTGGAGCCAGGGGTAGTAGCAAATCCTTTCCAGGTTGGACCATCCACTCTCTCAGATGTTCCTTGCGAGCCTCCAAACTGTCCGTTTACGGCGGATGAAGTTCATAGCTTAGATGTTCATCTAGCTGCTACAGGACATGTGGGGTCTCGTAACATGCACCTGCGTTGTTTGGTATGGCAGGCAGCATTAGCATTTTGTAGTAACCTATACAACATGCCGAACTAACATGCAGTCTCAGCGACTTACCCAATACTATCGCTTTATTTCCAAGTGGATCGGTTCAGATCTGACGAGAAGGTGAGTCAGTTCAAATTTCAAATTTTTAGTTTTGCCCGCTATATAATGACTAGGGGCTTCACAAATTTCGTCCTGGGTCCTATGCTCATCTTCATCCAACCAAAACTCCATTGCTTGACATGTCCATGGATCTCGGCAGTGGTACTTTGTCAGAGACATCTTTGTCGGAACCTCTGGCATCGCAGACATCGTCGTCAGAACCTGTGCCGGCTGTGCAACCTTCTGGAGATTCAGGTTCTGGAGATTCAGGTGCTATGCCGTCTGGCACTCCTCCGCCGGCATTACCTTCTGGACATCCCTCATCAATTCAAGACCCAACAGAAGGCCACAATGAAGTACGGAGATCAGAGCGGATTCGTAGGCCACCCTTGCGGCCGGATGAAAGTATCTCGTTTGCAGACCGAGCATTACTACATCAGGGGCACAACCAACCGTCGGACCAAATTGACGGTAAGTATGTTTGAGAGCTGTCAGATATCTTGGCTCATCAACATACTCGCAGGCCTGCCCGGTATGAGTGCTACAGGGTCTGGTGAAGAAGGAAGTGTTGACTCCGATGAGACTAATGTGGATGTTGCCACCGCCATAGAGGAAGCGGATGAATCAAACGCGCAGATACCCACAAGTGAGTGTTTGATTACTGCGGGAAAGCATCAAGCTAACTCTTGTTCCATATAGCTGGCCTGTCGACGACCATTGTCACTCGGCTGCTCGCGCTTCCTCAGCTTGTTCCAGACATTGCAAATGTTACAGAGCATGGTAGGTGATTCACCGGCTAAGTAGATGTTTATCAAATCAATGATGAATATTTTAATTCACGCGATTCAGCACGTCTGGCAATAAGCACATCAGACAACAGCCTGAGAGAGAGAGAGCCAAGTGAGGTGGAAGGATGGCTGAGTGGGAGGAATGGTGACGAAGCTGACAATACATTGGTTAATAGTGAGTAGGAGATATACTACAAACCCTTGGGTAATGCTGACAACTGACAACCCTCCCTGAAGATATGAGCCATGAGCAGCTCAACGTCGAACGTACCTCGTCTTCGGGTCCGAGTACAGGTCCAACAGCATCATACACGGTGCAGAGTCCCGCATCTCATGCTGTTCCTATTCAAGGTGTTCAAGACGGATCAGAAGGTGTACACCGTGAGTATTTGTCATTTGATGCGGTAATTGAAGAAGTCATATTGAAACACAATAACGCAGATATGTTAGACCATCCAAACACCCTCAATGACTACCTGAACATTCAGTTTCCAGGGGCAAGGGCTCGATTTGCAGATTACCAATCTCGTCCTGAGCCTGGGGGATTAGGGCAGGTATACGCAGATGTTCTAATTGTCAGACATCTAGAGCAAATATGTGAAAGCCTGAACATCTCGCTGGGAAGTCAACTACCGGTGCCTCAGGGACACGTGGGGCCAACTGGAACTTATGTCGCAGTTTCTTACTTTGATGTTCTCTCCTGGCTTGGATTGTCGTCACAAACAACAGCCACCAGGAGGACATTGATTCAGAACATGCGCAAGGCGTATGCATCGCTGTACTCCGTTCGGATCCACTCAAGATTGGAGAATGCCGACGAAAGTGTCTATCAACAACTGCTGGTTTTTCAGGCCGTGGACGTCAATAGCCATCTGCTTCCCTTGGCCCGTAATGCAACGTGCCCCCCTTTAACACATGCAGAGTATTGCGCAGCCACGACAAATTGTGCACGTTGGGAACCAATCATACGGAGTATTCCACGGAGACTTCGGGTTGAGTAAAAATGTTTTTGTGTTAGTGTCGAGAATAGTTGATCCAATTTTGTGTGTTGACATCTATTGTACAACTTTACATATAAAATAGCTTTATGTGATGTCGGTTTCATCGTAGTTTGAGGAAAAAGCATGAAAATGTGAGTTTGACATATATGAATGTTTATGTAAGGGTTATTCGTGGACTATCCATGGACTATTCATGGACTAATCATGGACTAATCACTGAATATGCTTTGAGTATCGCATACACAATAAATGACTGGCGGCGGCGCAATAGCCACTGATGATGTGCACCGGCCTGTAAATAATTATCACGTATATTCTCAAGCGACGGACAGGTCGTAAGAATTGATTGGTGAATGACGTCCAGGCATAACGGATGCACCATGCAAATGCATTATAATTACGCTGTATTCCACACGTATGCAGCCATATATGTTATATCAAAAATTGAAACGTCGTAGACAGATGAAACTTGTACGACTAGTAATCATGGCGGCTGACGCAAAGCCATAAAGAAGCTGGAGTAGTTTGATAACAGCTGCCTATTATGGTAATTATACAAGCGCTTAAAACATGGTCGGACGAGAAAAATAAAACAATTGAGAGCACTCGTGTTCAGTATGAAGTAGTGATTATAAGAGATAGAATTGAGTGCATTACATTAATGATCTACCAGTTACAGCAGGTTAAATTCTCCTACATCTCCAACAAGCTGCGAATGAATCCATACGTCAAAGTCGGTGGGAATATCAGGAGACTCAAGCCAATCTTGACCCTGATCAGTCACCGATCGAGCAGAGCGTTGGATGAGATCACCAAGAAACTCGTCAAGCGTGATGTAAGCCATATCAAAGCAGGTACGAAGAGAAATGGGAAACGGAGTTGTACGACGCGGTAGTGAGGAATCATCTTGAACAACTCTACCTTTGCCTTTTGTATCGGCAAGCTGGTGATCCGGAGTTGAGTCCAATCGATCTTATATGAGACTAGAGATATGCGCACCATACGGGCCAGTGATTCGGTTACTGTAACCTGGAACTGTGGCCAAGTTAGCCACAATGATAGTCGAAACGGCACATAACACATACCAATATTTTCCACGATCTAGGGGTAATTGGCATCAACTCAGAGCCATGGATGGAGCGCATGAGTAATATGGACCGGAGGGCGGGATTGGTGCGATCTTGCTCCAGGTCCTCGGGATGAACGATAGCATGGATCTCTGCGCGGTTAGGGTGACCCTTGCCTTGCAGGTAGCGGTTGACACTGAGCTGGAAAGCCTCATAAAGTGTCTCTGCAGCGTCAGAGCGCGTGGATTCACCCTGGTAGACAATCTCATAAGATATGCGATCTATTAGAGATGAAGGGTCGGTAATGCGGCGGTTGTAGAGTGCTGCAACAAGGGAGATCTTGTCAGCCGGCGTACTATAGTCTTGCTGACTCTTGACATGGTCAAAAGCCTAACGTACGAGAGCAATTAGATACTAAGCGATAGGATTATTGATAATACACTACCTCGATAAAGTTCTTGTTCGCGTACTCCAGTCGAAAACCTTCTTTGAACTTTATGAACTCGGCATGATCCCAGATGGAACCATCCCCAAGCAATACTTTAGCGAGTACAAACGATGTCCACCTGTGACGATCAGCTTGAGTACGCCAGTTGTGCGACACACGTGTCACCTGTGATACAAATAATCAGGCAAATCGTGATATACATAAGAGATGTGACAAACTTCAATTTCGCAGAACTGCATCAACAACTGGGCGACAGGATGTGTGAGTCCTGTAGGGAATGGACCATCATCGGGGAGCTCAAACCAAGGCCGAATTCGTTGTCCGAGTCCTGGGTCAAACGAGGCCACCGACTCATACGTCAGGTTATGGAAATTACCCTGCCCAAGAATAACAGCAAGTAGAAGGAAAGGTGTGACTGGTTCAGGAGCTGTACCAGAGTAAATGAGATGAAGCGCGCAAGCTGCACCGTAACCAAGCCATAAAGCGTCGTCATCGGCACTGTCGCGAAGAGGGCTGAACTGTGGGGTACTGTAAGGGCCAATAGTTTGCCAATGATCATGATCGTGTTCTATCTTGCTGAACATTTGCTCCCATACGCTGCGCTCGAGACCTCTACCAATCGTAGTTGTGCCAACAAATCCAGATGTGTTGGAGTCACGGAGCGTGTATGAGCGATTGTTATAAAGGAAGGCTCTCAGAGGTACATTCCTGATAAACTGCATGCCTTGTCCCAGCGGTGGTGGTGTCTCCGGAACGGTGTCCTTGGGATGAGAATGGATGTGCCGCAAAAGCTCAAGAACAGCCGTGGCCATGGCCTGAACGGATGTCCCTTCTAGGGAGAGTGGCGAGCTGTTGCCGATGGCAGGACGAAGGTACGTGTTCTGCAACTTCCGACTCCAGCGGGCCAGAACATCGTCCGAGACGACAAGATCGGAGTTCATTGAGTGCCTAAGTCTTCGTATGGCTAAGAGAGGATGTTGGACAGGATTCGAAGTGTTGATAGAGGGTGGAGATATGGCAGCAGAGGAAGTGGGTGGCAAGGTGCTCAAAAGGGGTTGTTCTGCAGAAGAACGGGAGAGCAAGCCTCGTACGGGAGAAAGTAACCGGGCACGACGAATTGGCCGAGTATCCTCACCAAACTAGGTACACAGAGTGAGCATCTGACGAGAGAGACAGAGAAATGCTACCAAACAAACCTGGGCAGAGGGTGATCGAAGACGCCGAAGTGGTGGTGTCGCAGACGCCTGAGTAAATAGTAGTGAGATCTGTGACCATAGAGAAAGAGCAGTGTCAACTTACCACGTCATGGGCGGAGAAGTTGACAAGAGCGGAGGATGGAGCAGTCGAAGAAGAGGCTTCGGCTGCCTGAGCTGCAGGAGGTGGACTGGAAGAAGAACGAAGATACGAGGCCTAGAGTGAAAATATAAATACCCTTTCTTTTACCAAAACAAACACTCACGAACCTCAGGCGCAGTATCACCAAACGGAGTATCCCAATCAAAGTCCAGAGAACCAGTAGCAGGAGAAGTGTTGGGTGAATGCGGACAAGTGTCAAAGCACTTGAGGGTAGTGCTGCGGAAGTGTTGAGCGTAGTCCTGATACATTTGAAGCTTTGAAGCAGAAAGAAGTATCTCGCGATGAGCGTAGCAAGGATGGTTATAGAGAGAATGCTCGGGATATCTTCAGAACTGTCAAAGAAATCCACGATAGGTGCTGTCAGAGGACCATGACGAGGTACTACGATAGAAAATATTTCATTAAGACAAAAACATTCAGTGACGGGCAGGCTTACCAAGGATAGCAATTGGGAGGATATGACGGGGATCATCAGAGCGAAGCATGTTCTGGAGTTTGCACTGGGACTGGAGGGCAGAAGCAGTGAAAGCTGCACTAGACAGCTCAACCACCTTGAGCTTGAAACCGCTGGCATTGGGTCGCTTAGCAGGCACGACGAGTTGGAAGCATGCCTCATCTGGGGCCACAGGAGAGACATGTGGAGCCGGAATCGTGCGCCCTTTTTGCTCGAGTGATGTGATGATGTTTGTATCAAGAACACTCCAGATCGAGCCGGTGGAGGGTACGTCTAGAACAAACATCTGTCCTAGTTTATCCATATACTCCAGCCAGAGACGCACAAGCTCAGGCACATATGGAGCAGGATAGTTGCGGCCAGCGCCTGACTTCTGAGTCTTTATCTGTAATCTAGTTAGAGTATGTTGTGACAAGAGAAGAATAAAGGGGACTGACCGGAAAGGATAGAACCACCAAGAGAAAGGTGATAAAGGTAGGGGGGCTAGGCAGAGTAGCCGATGAGGCGACATCAGGGGCAGGAAAAGAAGGAAGAGCAGAGGGTTGGCGGGACTTCTGAGAATTCCCAGCCTTCCCAGTTTTGCCGCTGCTTCCAAAGTTCCTCCGGGCAGCCTGCTTGCGTCGGTCATTGGCGGAACCATCAGCATCAGTACGAAGACCTTGCCAAGAGGACGAGATACGAGGAATCAGGGGAACCTGCGATGATGTAGGTTGGGTGATAGGAGGGATGATGGAAGGGGAGAAAGGAGTGTCTGTCGAAGTTGGAAGGGTGCGAAGATTGCCAGAAGTACCAGTAGACGAGCTAGGAGTTGTAGGGAGAGATAAACTTTGAACAAGTAAGGTACTAGATTGCTCATATACAGGCGGCGACTTACCCAGATGGCTGCTCATTGTTCTGAAATGCTTGATCTGCACCATGATATGCCGCAGCATGGCCACATATGCAGATGTCCGCCTCGGTGACAGGGGTCTATATGTGAGAATAGTAGATATATTAGATGAGTTAGCGTAAAATAATGTGATAAATAGGGACACTGACGTAGTACAAAGTACTATCAGAACGAGTGCCTACCCAGAAGCGGCAAGCGTTGGGACAAGCCTGTTTGGTATGTGTGAGGCGATCAAGGAAAGGAAAGCAAAGTATATCCCCTCCAGAAGGGGGCCTAAGAGAGGAAAAGCTAGCCATTTTTAGGAAAAGATAGGATAGAGAATAAGAGCTGTAGGATAGGACAAGCCTGACTGTGAACGTTCAGTGGGAAAAGTCAAAGTGTCGAAGAAGTTGATAGAAGGTGTGACAACAGAGCGCTTTCAGAGTCACAAAACTACATAATTCTGTGACAGTGATTTGTAACAGATGCCAAGCAGGACTCATCGTGAGTGAGAGAAGAAAATGAAGTGAAAACTTGCGAAAGGAAACAACTTGAACGTCAAGAGATCCTGTAAGATCTCAAACAGAATGCAATCATGTACAGGACAGCGATAGATTGGGACTCCATCAGCAATCTATGATGTCTTGAGATCTTGTGAGATAGTGCGAGATCTTCCGCATGGAGCAAATCCCACAAATCTCATGAGTTCTTGCAAGATCTCACGAGATCTTGCAAGTTGATTCAACTGACCTTCCGGAATAGGTTCACAACGATGACAGATCTCATAATATCTCGTCAGTTATCACCAAATCTCGGGAGATCTCTCAAAACCTCCCAAGATAAGCGCTATGGCGACACATGTCGGGCAATGCAGATTGTTTTTGTCCAATGTGAACCTTCATATATGATAGACTTACCTTGAAGAGCCTGCACGTGAGCGACCAGCGCAGCGACATCGAGATTGGGATCGACCGAAAGGTCAAAGGCGAATTGACCTGGGTTGATAGCCGGAGCGACAACGCCCGTGCCAGCTGCCACAGCTGATGCCTGCTGTGCGGGATTAGCATGGTTGGATGCAGCAGGTGCGGCAGGTGTGGCGGCGGCGACGACTGTTGGCGAGGCGACCGGTGCAGTTGGTGGTGTTCCGCCCACGCCGTGCAGACTAGGGTCGATGTTGGCGAGATCTGCGGGGATATTGCCTTGCTGAGAGTTGGGAGAAGCCGGGGCGGGTACGTTGGTAGCCATGTTCAAGGTTTCGGATGTAGTAGATGTATTCTAAAGTAGAAGTTGCAGTCAATATATCACTGATACTCACAAGTCACTGAGAGCTCGTACCTGCTGGATGTTGTTGCTGTGCCTAGAAGCGGTATTAGCTCTGGTAGCATAGCGTCTGCCCATTCTGTAACACAGCGGCCTGAGTGATGGACGAGGACGTACTAGGGAGGGAAGGAGAGCGGGATCATGTCTAGTGGGTGGGAGGGAGGTTGATGTTGGGAGATAACAAAACCGCGCAGTCTTGGGCCCTTTTATACTTGAAGAGAGCAGGGGAAACGTGACTTGGAGTCTGTTGATTGTCAATAAACATGGTCGAAATTCACCTGACATGGTCGACGCGTCGACGCGTCGTGCACCACAGTAGACCGTGACCGAGACTGATGACTCATTTGCACGCTATCACACGTGCGCATGCTGCCGATAATAGCCTGCCTAGCTTCAGGGCAGGCAGTTCAGCTCTTGTGCAGCGCAGAACAATATCATCCAGACTGCACTCACTACTAAGTATCATCCCGCTGAGATTTTCACTATGGCCCGAACCAAGCGACCAGGCTCCGAGCGTGTATTCTGCGCTTGCTGCAACAAGATGGTGTCGCCGAATACCCGCCGCAATCACCTCAAGGGGCGACACGGTGGCCCAGCCATACAAGCGGCTGCTCTGACCTACCGCCAGCAAGTTCTGGCTGCGGCTCCTCCTGGTTTGGCAGAAGCAGAAACAACCCCTACGGTTGAGCCTGTAGCCGGGCTATCCAATTCTGAACATGACGGTATGTTGTAATATTAGTGCTTCGATTGAATCTTGTAACGACGTGCTTACTATTCTGCATTGGCAGACATGGCTATGGATGCTGATCCACCGAGCCCCCATATGCACACTTCACTTGCTGATGTCGATGGTCCGAGTCCGCGTGTGGAGGCAGGGATAGGTCCCCTTCATGAGCTTGAAGGTGCAATCCGTGGTTTGCGCTTACGAAGTTCGACCTTGCGGAGGGCGGAGGAACATAGCGAGCAGCTTGAAGCTGAGGAGGAGGATGATGGTGAGAGTGATGAAGACGATGTCAACATCGGTGCCAATACTGGTGCGAACCTTGGTTCTCCGCTTTTGGAAGCTGAAGACCAGGGTAATGAGCCCGATGTCCCCGAAGAACTGGACGAAAACGGCTTGTATACATATCAGCGGCTCACGGAGACGTTTGAAAAGGAGCTCGTTGAAGCATGCAAGTATTCAATGACAGTAATATCTATTGACCTTTCACTCACCGTGCATGCTGGTTTTCTAGATAATTCGGATACTCTGAGTTCTCAAGACAAACGAATCTTACGGCTTTTCGCACTGAAGACGCACACAAAACTCACTCGCGAGGCATTCGCGATGTTGCCGTTTGCCTTCGCGGATCATGAAGATGCTCCTGCTTTTGAGGAATCGGAGGACGAGATCAATTCTCGTGCCGCTTTTCTTTCTGGTCTGGATCCGAGGGTTTACGACTCTTGTATCGGCTCTTGTTGTTGCTATGTCGGCCCCTATAAAGATGCATCCTCTTGTCCTCATTGCAGTGAGCCACGCCTTAATTCACTTGGCCAGCCTCGAAAGCTGTTCACATACATTCCTGTCATTCCCCGACTCAAGGCCATGTGCCGAGAGCAGGGACTCTCCGAGAAACTGCAGTATCGAGCCAACTACAATATATCACCTCCTCAACATAATCCACCGCTTCCCAGCTGTTCCGCCTATCATCACCGCACTGGTCTAGGCCGCCCAGACGTCTGCTACTGTCCGAGCAAGATCGAAGATGTTTTTGACAGCCAGCATTACCGAGCTCTCCGCGATACACCTGTGACGATTGACGGCAAGACGTATCAGTTTAATTATTTCGCCGGGAACACCGACATCGCACTCGGTTATCTTACCGACGGCTTCACTCCATTCAAGCGTAGCAAGCAAACTTGCTGGCCATTGCTGCTCATTAACTTTAATCTGCCGCCCGAGATTCGCTTCCGTAAGGAAAACCTTATCTGTGTAGGGGTCATACCAGGACCGAGCAAACCTAAGGACCCAGATTCGTTCATGTGGCCTATGGTTGAGGAGTTGTTGTCTTTGATGGTCGGCGAACCTACGTTGGATGGGCAGCGCCAGATAATGGTCGCTTTGCGAGCCTTCCTTATTCTTTGCGGCGGCGACATTCCTGCGGTCTCGATGATCATGAATATCAAGGGCCACAACGGCTACTCACCTTGTCGCATGTGCAAGATACTTGGCGTCGGAGTACCGAACAGCTCATCCACAGTTTATTACTGTCCTCTTGACCGGTCGCGCCATCCGCAAGTTCTCAACGGTTCTCGAGAGCCATCACGTTACGATCCTCGTAACCTTCCGTTGCGCACACATAAGGAGTTTCTCGAGCAAGCTCGGGAAGTCCAGCTGAGTGCTACGCGGGCGTTAGAGAAGAGGCTTAGTCGACAGTACGGCATCAAAGGAACTTCAATTCTCACCTCGATTCAATCGGTTTTATTCCCCTCATCGTTTCCGTATGACTTCATGCACCTTATCTACGAGAATCTCATCCCAAACCTGGTCCTTCTGTGGACAGGTGAATTCAAGGGCCTTGATGAGGGCGCAGAACAGTACCGGCTTGACAGCACTGTATGGGAGGCGATCGGGAAGGCTACTGCGGAATCTGGGTCAACGATCCCATCAGCGTATGGACCTCGCGTACGCAACGTTAAGGAAGATCGCGCATACCTCACTGCCGACATGTGGTCTTTCTGGGCACTTTACCTGGGCCCCGTGCTTCTGCATCGCAAGTTCAAGCATGAGAAGTACTATGAGCACTTCATCAAGCTGATCAGCCTCCTGAACGCATGCCTATCATTTGAATTCTCACCTGAAAAGATCGAGACTATCCGAGAGGGCTTCGTATCTTGGGTAGAGACCTATGAAAAGTAAGTAAATGACCCTGTGTTGGTTGTGTAATTATCTGATATCAACACGCACAGGTTCTATTACCAATACTCACCCGAACGTCTCTCAACCTGTGTTCTCACAATCCATGCGCTTCTCCACATCGCCGATGGTATCGTGGCCATGGGACCAGTTTGGGCATACTGGGCATTCCCCATGGAACGCTATTGTGGCATCCTTCAACGTTCGGTGCGGAGTCGGCGGTATCCCTTCGCAAATCTCTCGCAAACCGTGCTTGCAGATGCACGGCTCAAGCAGCTCGGTTTTCGATTTAACATCCACCAGATGCTGCTGCTCAAGCCACCATCGAACGGTAATGTACGCGGTCAACTCGCGCTTCCCAGTTGTGAGTCGTCTACATCATGCACAACATTAGCTTCGCACGATTCACACATATGGAATTCTAGATCCTACCTGTGTACTGCTTCCGCCACGCTTACCGCCTAGTAAAGCGCACGATCCACAGCTTGTACGGCGTATACAAGTTCATTTCGCTACCAGGTTTGGCAAGCCAATCGGAGTTGTTCGACGGGCCTTTACTGGGGCGCAGATCAGCGGCTATGGTCGTGTTCGTCGTGTCGATGGTGATACAATGTGGGCGTCGTCAATGGCATCCTACTCAGAGGACCGGCGAGATGCAACATGGATAAGAGTGAGTCCGTGTATTCTTTTGCATATGGCCATCTAGCTGAAGCAAACATGATCAGTATGAAGCTCTCGTTGATCGGAATGCTTCCCGTCGAAACGCCCCAGCTGACTACAGCCCTGCTATTTTCTATGGCCAGCTCCAGCACGTCCTCGTTGTCACATTACCGGCTACACCACTCCTCGGCTTGACCGAGCAGACCGATTACGTGTTGGCTGACATTCACACTTGCCAAGCAGATATTGACGGCCCACTGAATTTCAAGATGTACGACGACATGTCTACCAAGCAAGTATTTGACATGATTTGCGTACAAGGTCTTGTCGGCCGACTAAAAGCATTGACACTGTCTCGGAATTCCCAAGCGAAACCCATATGGGCAATAGTGGATCGCTCTGAGAAATCCGGTGGTGCCATCTACATCCCCGGTGAATGATATGTGTGAGTAATACTAGCCTGAGGTGTCCGCCATCAACCTCCGAGTCATCACACTTACTTACCCAGCCACCTGTTCTTTCTTGCTAGGGAGTCCTTCCTCCTCCATCTGCCAAACGTCACGAACATGACGACTGTCGAGTCGGTAGTGAGACGAGTGCACCGATCCGTGTTTGTCTTCAATCTTGGAAGGCACTTCTTAGTAGAGTAATAGTAACTAGTTGAATGCACGTACGTCACAGCATTTCTTGCCTCTGAGATACACTCTCCTGGCCTCTGAGTCCTCGATAATCGGTATGTTTCAGTATGTATACGCGAGAGTTCAGTAGAGCGGAGTTTGGACCGTCGAGCTGTCGAGGTGGCTACTTAAGCTCAAGCGACGGTGTGTGCGCCAATGGCTCAAATAGGAAGGTGTCGTCGGCTACTCTTCATCTTGCACAAATAAAGGCTTGCAACGTTGACAATAATACACATACCCAAATGGCTCCGCGTATACTAGTAGTGCACTGACTCAGGCTGTCCTCCATACATTGCCAGCATAGCAGTAAGTGCTCCAACATTTTGGCTCGGCGAGGCAATTAATATTACTATATACACAATAAGTACCACGACATGTTAAACGTTTCTGAATGTACTCCTACACTACTCCATTTCACCGTCCGTCTGTGGTCGCCGGTGGACTTTCACCCTGCAATATCCGGACACAATGAAAATCGACCGCTTTCACGACGAGCACGAAGAGGCGCCGGTCTTACCCTGGACATGCGATTTTCCCTCGATTCCCGTTTTCACCAACATTCACTCGCATTTCGTAGGAACCCGCTGGACTCCCACGTTTGTAGCGCGAAATTCCGGGGTTATCGTCTCTACAGTGTGTATACTCACAAGATGCCTACGTCAACGAGAGTTACTATATCAAGCTGCTGGTAGGGGATGGGGAAACTCAGTAGGTCAAAGTAGGCCAACTGCCGTCTCAAGAAGACTCCAACGAAGGTTAATAAAGCAAGAGCATTGGCCTAGCTATCGCGAGGCGGTTCTGTACCTTTTTACGTTGCACCTGACATTACATTCGATGCCAGTAAGTCATTTGCCGCATTAACTAAGTCTATCAGGAGCCAGTCTGAGCCTACTTGTAAGTGTTTGACCTGGATTCTGGATTCACATACCTTCTTTCGTGGGCAGGGTGCACTCGTCGTCGACGTCAGCAATCAAGCTTGCGGCGAACAGAGTATGCAGAGTCTGGTCAAGCGTATGATTATATCGTATGCTAAATTCCATTAGTCATAGCCCGTTTAGCTCAGTGGTAGAGCGCGCCACTCGTAATCGCGCAATGGTGAGGTCGGTTGTTCAATCCAGCCAATGGGCATGTTTTTGCTTACTACGGCCGAATCAGCCGCCGTGTAACCTCCGAGGCGCATCATGGCATTCAGTGAATGCCGCTGCCGCGAGCGTACGACTTATTCTTTCCCGCCTCCACCCACGCTCTGCTCTCCTTACTTCTCGACGACGAGCTGTGCTTTCATGCTATAGCAGGCTATGCTGTCGTTGGCAAGATGCTCGCGCATGAGACCCATGCAGGTCTTACCTTTGGGCTCGCGGTGCCTCAGTGTGCAGGCTACACTCCGAGGAAACGCGGTTGGGCTTCACGCACGCTCACAAATTCTTTGGTCTGCAAGGCTCCTGAATATTACAAGAAGAGAACTATCTACTCGTAAAGACGACCAGGATGAGAAAGACCGGACTCTAACAACACCTCCGAAGCCACAAGCGACACCGAGACGATCCATATTCTCCCGTTTGCTACCGTCCACGGGTGGGGATGCAACAAAGAGCGCATCGTCTTTCCGCTCAATAGTCGCACTTGCAAAACCGGAGAGAAAGCCGCTTGGGATAGCCATTGGACTTCTACTGGTCTCGTCATCTGTGTCTATGACCATACCACTTACGGTCGGGAAGCTCATAGACTATTTCACTACACCGGCACCAGTACGTGAACGGAGAGGCCATATGTGCTGTCCATATTCTGACTTGTTGGTTGTTGCCTAGCAAATCCCCTTGGGTCTGTCAATAGGTCAAGCCTCTGCCCTTCTCCTGGCCATGTTCACCGTGGGAGCCTGCGCGAATGCGGGGAGGGCAATACTCATGCGTACATCAGGTGCGCGATGCACTGTCGGAGCGTGAACATACATCCTTACAGGCAAACCCAGGTCAAAGGATTGTCGCTCGTTTGAGAGAGAGGACATACGGTGCTGCGATTCGTCAAGAGGTCGAGTTTGTGGAGCGCGGAGAAGGCGATGTAATTAGTAGGCTGAGCGTGGATTCAAGCATAGTCGGCGAGAGGTACGTCTGAAATGTGTATATAAGCTTCCTCATGATATTTATTGCTTATTGCATCACTGTTAGTGTGACACAAAACCTCTCTGACGGATTGCGTTCTATAATCATGGCCTCCGTTGGACGTACGTTACCAGACAAACATCTTTGATCTCTGTATATCATTCTAACATTGTTTTGCTTAGTTGGCGCGATGTTTTACATTTCCCCTCAGCTTACCGTGCTTATGCTGGCTGTGGTACCGCCAGTATCCTTGGGTGCTGTGCGTAAACCATAAGTGTACAGTCCCGTAGGATGATATCTAACACCCCGTCGTTAGGTCTTCTATGGACGGTACTTGAAGCGTCTCTCCAACAAGACCCAGGAAGCTCTCGGTGATATGACCAAAGCGAGTACCATCCCCTAACTCACATTGCGAACATGTTAAACTCAACGTCCTTCTAGGTCGCACAAGAATCATTGTCTGCACTCCGTACAGTCCAAGCATACAACGCGCTACCTTACGAACAGGCGAAGTTCAATGAGCGGACACAGCACGTCTTCGATCTTGCGAAGAAAGAAGCTGTCGCAAGCGGTATCTTCTTCGGTAGCACTGGATGGAGCGGCAACGTGACATTGTTGGCACTACTCGGCTACGGTTAGTGCTTTACCATCGCTCAGTCATCACCGCCGGTCTGACGATTTGGGGTGTTTTGAGTTTAGGAGGTACACTAGTTAGCTCAGGTGCGATCTCCGTGGGAGACCTCACTAGTCTACTGTTGTACACAGTCTACGTCGGAGGTGGCTTGCAAACCTTAACGTAAGCGTTCTTGATAGTCCTCACATCTGGTCAGACACTCATCCCGTATCTCCTATCTGAAGCGGCTTCTTTGTATGTTATTTTCACTTGAACAACCTCGCGAGCACCATCTCACTTCCCCATGTAGTCCTCTATAATGCGTGGCATCGGCGCAGGTGTCCGCATTTTCGATCTCCTGGAACGACAACCAGTTATCGATCCTAGTGCTGGAGTTCCTATAGATCCAGCTCGTCGTGGCCCTATTCGGTTCGAGAACGTGACGTTCCAGTACCCCAGCAGGAAGGAGGTCACTGTTCTCAAAGATCTTAACTTGGAGATCCAGCCTGGCGAGAGCGTCGCTCTTGTGTATGTATTATTATGTTTGAATGCTTTTGGGATCGTATACTAATAGTTGCCTACAGTGGAGGAAGCGGCAGTGGGAAGTCGTCCGTGAACTCGCTCTTGTTGAGGTACTACGATCCCGTGAAGGGAAAGGTTACGTATGACGGCCAAGGTATGTCTCTCTCTCAAACAGCTTTGAAATCAACTGTAGCTCTCTATACTCTGTAGATATCCGTGAATTCAACCCTGCATCCTGGAGAAGTATTATAGGGGTCGTCCCCCAGGTAGGCACGGCGTACGGCTCAGCTGGAAGACGGGCACACTGACCTTGCTTCGTAGGACCCGGTTCTATTTACTGGCACAATCGCGTCCAATATTGCGTACGGAAACGAGACCGCCACTCGGGAGGATATCGAACATGCAGCTCGCCAGGCAAATTGCGAGTTCATTTGGGGTATGCCTAAGGGCTTTGACACCGAGAGTAAGTCGCCTGCGATAAGTCAGCACCTCTCTAATCTTGTTAATTACAGTCGGCCGTATGAGTCTAAGCGGAGGGCAACGACAACGACTAGCGATCGCCCGGGCACTCCTTAAACGACCTGCGATTCTTGCTTTAGACGAGGCAACTAGTGCATTAGACGCTACTTCCGAGCATCGAGTACGTCCAGCACTGGCTGGTTCGATTGGCGGCTTATACATTTTCGGTATAGGTCAATGATGCTATCGAGAAGATCCTCCAGTCAAGGCAAACGACGTGCTTGATCGTCGCTCATCGTCTCTCGACTATCGCCAGGGCTGAAAGGATCATTGTGTTAGAGGGTGTGTTTGCCTATCTCCCAAGGAGTACGACGATACTGAATTTACTGTAAACTAGACGGCCATATCACAGAATCTGGGACCTACAGACAACTGGTAAGCTGGATGTAGCCTTGACTTCGACGTTCTGTTTATCAATCATTTCGTGCCGTAGATTCGCCAGGAAGGCTCGAGATTCCGTGCATTGATGGCAGCGCAGCTCAACGCTGCCAACACTGACATTCCTATCTTCATCGAGAAGGACGCCGAGCCGACCGCCACTGAAGACAAGACAATGGAACCCACTCCGGAGACTCAGACGCAAAAATCTGCAGAGGCTGTATTGTGACGGTGATAATTGAACAGTGGCATTTAATCCCGCATACCATATCATATTGTATCGATACGTGTAATTATGCTGGTTGGTTTAGAACATATAGAAGATCCCACTCCACTGAGAATGTTGGGCACAAACTTAGGAGCGAGGTAGAATCCAGACGAGTGGGCGTTTCGAGATGTCTTCTCGTGATCTGCGAAATGGCAGGCGAACACGTTGTTTGCGCGTGGTGTTGATTATCGGAGAGTCGGTTAGAACGACAGAATCCAGATGCTATATAATACCTTGTCCCTGACGTTGTAAGTGCATCCCTGCTCCTACGTGCCATCACAACCCTCACGCTCCCCTTTTTATTCAGTACTAACTTGAGTAGAACTTAAACAAATATACACCAGAACACGATGATGTCGCGGACTCAAAGTCAACAACCGTCTGAGCCTGCGCTCTCACCCATCACACCTTCTAGATATGGTTCGGCCCCGGCGAGCGTGTTCAGCTCGCTGTCCACGAACCCAGAGTTGAATACGGTGAATGAAACGATAGCTTTGATGAAGGCATCCCTTGGAAATCTTGGGGTTGGTATCATCTTCAAATTAGGCCCACGGAGACTGTGAATGCTGACGTCTTTGCGTTTCATAGCAAGTCTTCGATACAATAGGTCAACAGACGACTCAGATGATTCAAATTGGCGGCGAACTGGAAACGACGCAACATCTGAATAAGTGAGCCAAGGCTGCTGATTACCCGGACTATTCGAGGATCTTGCGAGGATTGCTAAACTACCGTTTGTCGTGTGCAGGGTACGCAAAGAAATGGAGGAGTCGGACCGAAAACAAGAGGCACAAATCGAAGAAATCAAAGGTAGAGTCGCTGAATTGGCTCCCAACTTGAAGAGATTCATGATGATAATTCCAGTTCTGCTTGAGAATGCGCTACAACATGAGATCATCGAACACCTGCGAGGGCTGAGTGAATAACGCTATAACATACTCTTCTTATCTACGAACTCACAGGTTGTATCATAGTTGAGGCTGGAGTGATGGAACAAATTGACGAGATCGTGAAGGAACAAGTGGCAGCAGAAATGCCTCGTCTGATTCCTCAGTCTCTTCAAGATGAAGTCGCGCACCATCGGAGACAACTAGAAGATGTGCAGAGAGCTTTACACAATTCGTCAGTAATTTAAACGACTTTGTATACCATGCATTTACAACCCAGACTTACTGTGTAGGGAGAGCCGGCGAGCGAACGCTCTACTTCGAACGACGAAGCTGACGGAGCCCCTACACACGATATACAAAACGGATGGTACCATCAGCGATTTGTTCCCAAAAACGCTGCAAGCCTTGTTCGCGATGAATCGTTAGTGTCTTCTTACGCAACTCATATAGTCACTGACCATTTCACCGCCAGCCGAGAGTGCTCAGCAGCTCCTTGAAGAATATGGAATGACCGATGTCTCTGAGTCTCGCGAAAGGAACTTGAACCGGTTCATGCAGTTCTGTGGGGTATCGTATCAATTGGTAAGCTGGCCAATTACTATGTATTCTCTAATTGTAGTAGTTGCTCACGTCCTTTTTAGAAAGTACTCAGTGCGAGCCCTACAGTTCCGGGGTCAGGAAAGGTCGCACCAAGGAACTTGTCAGGCGGTGCAAGGCCACCCATAAATCCCTTTTGTTAACACGTTCATTGCCATTTGGGTCTCAGCCAATGAAAATACGGGATCTAGGGGATGTCCGCGTCGAATACAGGGACAAGAACGCATCATGATAGTATCGTCTAAGACGATATTCCATAGCAGAGAGACCATTGGCCGCAGTGATGCATGTGACGTGGTCGTTGGTGACAAGTGTTGAAACAGGTTGCATCATGGCATTGCACTATTTGCTCGAAAGCCTGAGTTAGACAATGAACATCCAGATAAGAAAGATAGTAATAGGTACCTGGGGCGTGGACATACTGTATTGGATGTTGAATTTGAAGTCGAAGATCGTCTTCATCCTGAATGAGATGCAGCACAATATAATACCTTACTGGAGCTCAGTTCATAAGCCCGCTTAGCTCAGTGGTAGAGCGCGCCACTTGTACTCATTTGTTGAGTGATGGTGAGGTCGGTTGTTCAATCCAGCCAGTGGGCACGATAATATTTTGACTTTCCTTTTCACATGACGCACTTTTTGCCGCCCAGAGCTCTGATTTTCTTAGCGCTCAGTGCCAGTTCAGCTTCGACTTCGACACTTCTTCGTTTTGCTGCAACTAATTGGTGTTACCATGTTTTGTTTAGTGTGGGCTACGCGTGCAGAATATTCTACGTATACGCGCGGCAGTATGCCATTCTCTAACTTTATTATATCCACCAGGGACGACGTTCATCTGAATTACACGACCCAGGCGGGGGGTGGGGGTGGTACGGAGGTGACTATTGTTACTTGTCTTTTCGATGGCTGTGCCAGTGTCTAATGCACGAGCTAGAAAATTGCAGTACATCACTACTCTGTTGTGATAATTGCCACTGCTTCGGTGACCGTTAACACGGACAGGTAAAACGGACGTACATAACGTGAAAACCTTGCACGTCGTGCATGTCTGCCCCTGGCACAGCAGACAACGTCCCATCATGTATCGCGTGACGAGCCTGAGACCACAGCAGGTTGAGTCACCGCTCCGGAGTACATAGACAGATGGGGCCGCCGGACCTCAGGGTACCAAAAAAATGGCTCTCTCTGAGCGACCTTTTTTGGGCGATCTACGTGCCTTTTGCGGAAGCTACACCTCGACAATCTAATGGTTATCTAGTCAAAGGTTATTTGTTGATACACAGACAGGATAGGTGCCTATCTGACCGGCCGACGCGCTTGTACGGTGGTGATATTCACAGATGCCGTCTTCAGGGGATGTCCGTGCAGTTCTTGTTGACACAGGCGGGCAGCTATGCCAGCCTAGTTTGGGCGATGTTCGTAAGGTGAGCTACAATCTCAAGAAACAATGCGAGATTCTAAACAGGACAGGCCGAACGACAGGATATCGAGAAGGACGAGAAGCGGCATTAGGAACGCTAACTTGAAGCACCTGTGATCGGGGAATGGTACCGCTGAGGACCGTGTCTAATGGACCAAATACCAAAACAAACCGTCTTAATATGGCGACAATATGGTAAATCTATGACCGGCTGTTTATGGGATATCTCAGGAGCTGGTAGAACCGTCCCATTTGACGCAGACGCCGCCAATTCGCTGGAGGACAGCTCAATTTAACGATGCGTGGCTCTTCCACCCAGCATGCCGGAGAGCCAGTGAGTTAATTGGTGAGTGATTTATTGCCCTGATAGTGTTCAAGATATCCTCTCACAGAGCAGGCAGCAGATGAAACAACCAATTTCGTCATGGAACTGTCTATCTCTCCGCGAGCTCTCGGCAGAATATTGAACATCACTCGGCTTGCCACGCTCATCTAGAGACACGGCAGTATTCTCAATACTGTCATATCGCACAGCAATTGCATTCTACGGATGGCCATCTCAGCTGTACCCTAATTCTTGCTCGGCGATGTCGGTATGCATGTTGACTAGATTCGCAGCTGCGAACGATACATTGCCATGAATCACTTACGTCCTCTGACAGCACAGGTTTCATTGAAAGAAGGAAGAAGGAGCGGTATTCGACTGTGCGTGATAGGACTCAGGAGCCGTGGGTGTAAGGCCGTGGAAGACGCAGTTCGAAATTGGGACCGACGTCACGGTGGTTTGAGCAGATTAAGAATACTAGTTGCCTTCAAGTTGTTGGCAATTCTATGCGCATGTAAGTTTCATTATACCTTTGTTAGACTGGCACATTCTGAAAAGCTATCATCGAATCTAGACTACTGATGCGCGTCACCTCGACGTCAACGAGCCGAGTCGTTACAGCGGATCCAAGTGTTACGTGCGGCCCAGACACAGTAGGCTTTTCTCTCTCGAGTGTAAACGCCATGAAGCCTCCCTGTCTGGCCGCCTTTCAAGAGCAAATTTATGCCTGTTGATCAAACGGACATGAATCAGACGGGGGAAGTGTCATGGACAAGCCTGAGACGTTTACGTTTGCAAGGTGTAGGCAAGAAGAAGGGAACTTGATTAACCCACACAATTACTGGTGAGTTGACGTGGTATCGCTTATTTTCTCACAATAAACTCTCAATGACTCAAATTCAAAGAACCGCGCACTTATTGACGTCCATTCAATCGACCACACGATTGTCGATGAAGTCCCGCCGGCTGTGCTTCTTTAATTCGCATAACAGGCCATATGGACTTGACCTCAGACCTGTTGTAAGACCGATGTATCTGACGGATTAGACAGCCCGAGGACCTTCTAACTCATGCGCCCATTGAAACGTTCCAACTGTATGCTCGAAATCTTCAAGATGATGATCGTGGTTTCCCGAGCGAGTGGCCGGGCTTCCTTTGTACTTGACCGGCAACTCTCTATGGGGGACGCCCTTACATACTCCGAACACTGCAATTTTTTACTGTCCAACTTTGACACTGCGGTTGTAACTAGGTGTCACCACGTTTTGTCTTAACGGGAATTTACGCGGTCGAACTCATCCGGTCGAACGATTGACGATATCTGACACATTTTTTTAGACTCTTCCGGTGTACACGCTTCCAGGGCACCTACACAATGCGGTGGCATGAAGGTGCCGCCACCGACGAGCCCGAGCCACTCAGGTAGTGCCACACATTTCCACGTCCGCCGATTCAAGCGACAAAGTAGCCACTAGAAGTAGTAGCCATTTATTTATGGCCAAAATTGCGCCCGAAGTCGTTGGTTTGAGCGAACTCCGCGTTTTGTACAGGCACTTCGGGTGTAGTACTCCGTTGCGCACAGACCTGGGGGTACAATCGGACATCAGTGGACACCGACTCCCGGGGTGGATCAAGTTCTCCCAGTCGGCTCGATCGTAGGCGCACACTTGTGCCACATACATAAGTACATGAAGATAATATTGGCGGTACTTGATGGGTTCTTTGCATCGTTGTTTGGAGTAGCATTCAGTATTCATGCGATTGCTTCTGTCCGAAAAGGGCAACCGTACAAGTTCAACGAGCGCTGGTATGTAACGCGTTATGGTCACGATCATGTGATGTGACTAGCGCGATACATAGGGGTCAGCGAGTCAGCCGGACGCGAAGCTGTTAACGTTCAAGGTCACGGTGTTACTGACAAGCTCACGGGTCAAGCAGGTTCATTAAACTCAGCTTGCCCTGCGTGTTTGTTCTGTAAACGAAACTAGTAAGTACAAACTTATCCATGTCAATATCGTTCTTCAGTGTTTGGCGACATGCCACTCGCGAGTCGGTCTCCAATTTATACTGCATTACAGTAGTTTGTTTGGGTCACTAGCGACATTGGACCCCCGAAAATGGCTCTTCAACACTCAAAGCTCTCTCAAATCACCGAGATTACCCTCGACCTGCACTTCGACAACTTGCAGTCTTTCTTTGTCCCAGTCGATCAAGTGGCGAATGCTCGAGCCGCTGTTACAAACAGGCTCTCCTCAAAGAGATTCGGACCCGGATTCTACATTTCTGCGGTGCGGAATGTCCCAAAATCCAATACTCCCCAGCTGGGCCTCTACGTCCGTTCGGAAGAAGGGCTGCCAACGATATCAGTAAATTTCTCGTACGCCTGGCAAGCCATTTCCGGCCATACTTATCCGTGGTCACCCCCAACGAAACTGCAAACCGTGACTGGTGGTGGAGAGGGACGAGGTATTGCCTCTATCTTGCTAAGGGGGTCTCAGGCGTTCCAAGCCTTGGTGATGGGGGATAACAAAGGCATATGTTGCATCAGTATGACATACGACATGAAGGACCTGGCTATGTCATCGTCTTCCCTTGACATTCTTCATTCGACTCTCGTCAGGCGCATGCAGGTCGATACCTCTAAATTCAAGATCGTAGAGTTCATCGCAAACAAGCGTCGTGAAGCCAGCGACGGCTCCCATGTGGTCGAGCCTAAGATCCTTTCCATCGTTACCAAAGCGGTTCTTGAAGCTGCTGGGTGCTCCTGGGACGAGTGTGAGCTTTGGAATTTGTTGAAATTATTCACGTAAAGTTAAATTTAGACTCTTTGACAGTTGTACAGAGAGGCATAGACGCATCTCTATGGTACCCTGTGAACGACGGTAGCCTCCGCGCACAAGACCCTCTTGGGCGCTTCGACCACGATAGCGACGCCGAAGACGCAGTAGTGATTGCCTTGGACGAGGGCCCGCGCAACCCTGGGCACTCTGTACCAGGTGCAAGAGTGAATGAAATAAAGATGGAACCGGTTGATGACCCGGTACGTATAGTTACGTCTGCTCGTAGGATCCATATTCATGGCATACTCGATAAAGGACGAAATAAGAGTGACTCCATTACCTGAGGACGAAGCAACACAAGTCGCTCCCGAGGAGGAAGAGTCACCAGCCAAGCTTCGTCTGTTCCGCGCAAATCCCACAACGTAAGCCCTATGCGTTGATTTGTGTACTCAGGTGCTTACAGGAGTTTAATGAAGAATGGAAGCCGTCTTATACTGGGTCATCACTGGAAGAATCAGTTTCAAGCCCCTTCGCAAAGCCGCAAGAGGGGTGCCAGCAGACGCAGCCAGCCGGCATCGTCCTGCATCGGCATCTTGCAAGTCTGTCTACCGCATCGCTCGCATCGTAAGTCATCTTTGTTCACAGTACCCAGCACCGTATTCATTGTGATCGACGATTGGCAGCTCGGGTTCAAGGCTCTTGAGACGATCGCGTTGACCTATTACGAGGCACAGCTCTCCAAGTCTGATACCAACGTTTTGGACGAGTTGTTCGGACCCATGGCAGCACAGTGAGTCCCTCCTCTCCTTAAGCTCACAATCGACGACCGACCCTTTTCGCAGGTATGTCGACCTCAAGAACCTCGCGCTCCTAGCAGTCGTCAAACGCTGGGACCAACTAAAGAACTCCCCAGCGTTAGCACAGAAGATGACGGAGATTACCAGTGGGAGGTTCCCCTCTGCCGGACAGATAATGGCCGAGCTGTGGGCGAAGGTGTCCGCTGTTGCGGAGAAGGTGCCTGCTGTTCAGGAGAACGAGCTCGAGAGGGAGATATCACCCGTTGCGCCTATGCGTATGGTTCGTAGAAGGGCGGTTCGGAGGATTTCCCAGTCTAGTTGAAGGTTCCCCCTAGTTTTGAACTATTGAGTGCTGCAGCGTGGAGTTTCGTGTTCATATTAACTTGACTGCCAAAGAGCGAGGAAAAGGAGAGATATAAGTATTGGATACAATATGTACGTGCTATATCAACATAGACATCAATCTACAATAGCCTTCGCAGCTTTCTTATGCCGCCGTCGCTTATGTTTCGAATGACCTGCCTCCCCGCCATCACCGTCAGCAGCAATCACCTCAGCCTCTTCATCCACCTTGCGCTTCTTACTAGAATCATCCTGCATAACCACGTCCTCCCCCTCTCCCTCCCCATCACCTCCACCAGACGCAGCCTTAGCCCTCATCCGCTCCTTCTTCCCCTTCCTCTTCTTCACCTTCTCCCCCTCTCCTCCCCCTACCCCTCCACCACCTCCAACACCACCCAAAGCAGCCTTCCGCTCCTGCAACGACGTCTTCAACTCCTTCAGCCTCTGACCCCGATTAACGTCCCACTTCGGCGCGCCCTTGCGGTAGGGCGCGAGCTTTTTGAGCCCAACGTAGGAGTTTAGCTCTGCGTCTGTGGCGAGGAGGATGTCGACTGGGTCGAGGGCGAATGTGTCGGGGGAGACTTTGGTGTATTTGAACCGGGTGGGCATGTCCCCGACCTACGTAAAACGCGTTAGTGAGCGAATGCAGAACGGAACAGGATGAAGAGTAAGGAGGGCTTACCATGTCGTTAAACTCAAGCCCATAAACCTCGTCCATATACTCGTCCAACTTCCTCTTCCTCATCTCCTCCGTCCCATCCCACCCATCCTCCCCATCCTCTCCCGCTCTCGGCACCGCATCAGCGTCCATCTCGTCCAAATCCACCCCATCATCCTCCCTCTCATCCTTCTTTTTCTTCTTCTTCTTGTCTTTTTTGTTTTTACTCTTCTTAGCAGCGGCGATCTCCTCTTCAACCTCGGGCGCTATATCACCGATGTCGATGTCGTCGTCCCAGGTTGGTTTTTCGGTGATGTCTTCTTCGTCGGAGAGGGAGGAGGAGGCACCGTATACTTTGAACATCTGGCGGTCGTGCGCGTCGGGATCCCAGTCGCCTTCGAGGTCCAGTTCCTGCAACGCTATACCCAGCACCAACACATCAGCTCACCCTCTATCTCCCACTATTTCACTTCACTTCACACATAGAGCCAAAACGTACCTTCGTCCTCATCAACACCCCCCTCCTTCCCAATCCTCTCCAACTTCTCCCTAATCTCCTTCATCTTCAACGCCTTCAGCCTCCTCACCTCTTCCTTCTTCTTGAGCTTTTCCTGCTCTTTGCGTTCCTTTCGTCGGTCGCGCACTTCTTTGCGGTGCGTGTCTTCGCGTCGGATTGTGGAGGCGATGTTGCGCGGGTAGCGGGGGATTTCGGAGGCGTTTCTAGAGCGATTAGGTGGGAGTTAGGACGTGTGGGTTGATAGACGGAGGAATGGTGGGAAGGAGAAGGAGGGTACGTACGGCTCTTCGAAGCGGAAATTATACGAGCTCTCAAATGCATCCACAACATCTTCAAACTCTGCATCCTCCTCAATATCATCCACCCCCTCTTCATCATCCTCACTGCCACTTTCGTCATCTTCCGTCGCCCTCTGCTTCCCCTTACCAGAGCCTGTAATCTCCTTGTACGTAGGCAGTCGTTTCGTCGAGCGGTCGATCCACCCTCGGTTGAGGATATAGCTGAAATTCAATTATCAAGTCGTCAGTGATCTTATACGACATGTGTATGCAGTGTTCTAGGACGCACTTCATCAAAAATTCGTGGTCCTCCTCTTCCTTCTTCTTCCCCTTCCCGTCCTTCTCCTTACTCTTCCTTTTCTTCTTCTTTCCCTTCCCCTCCTCCTCTCCTTCTCCCTCCTCCTCCTTAACATCATCAAGCACCCCACCATCCCCATCCTTCTCAACCGTGATAAGCTCATCCAAATTCTCCCCAACCTCCCTCTTCAAAAACTCCCTGTACTCCTCCTCCTCCCTCTCGACCTCATCCTTCGTCTTCTCCCTTGGCACGAGCAAATCATCCTCTTCGTCTTCATCGTCTTGGGAATTGGAGGCGACGGCGGTGTGGAAGGCAGCGATCGTCTCGCTGCGGAGGGCTTCTTGCTCTTTGACGTGCGTGAGCGGTTCGGGCGAGGGGGAGCGGGAGGTGGGGTTGAGGACGGATTGGAGGGCGTGTTGGCGGAGAGTGAGGGGTTTGTCCTGTACGTACGGATGTGTTAGTCAGCTGTTGGCGAGACAGAGAAAGTACGTACCTTTGCTTTCCCAGAGCGACTTGCGAGCTTCAGTTCTCCAGTCTTTTTGACCTCCTCTACATAGCTAATTCGTCTTCATCCTGCAAATACGCAAACTAAATCACAGTACATACCGTTGAACACATCCTTCCCCTGCTCGTATATCGACGGGTCCTTCTTCTTTATCCTGGCGAGTGTTCGCAGTATGGCAGCGTCTACAGCAGGAGTAAGCTCTTCGCCGTCCTCGTCCTCTGACTCTGCCTCTTCAGAGTCCTCCTCGCTGTCTTCATTTTCATCGACGTCCGAGCCATACTTTTCCTTTACTGTATTGTAATAAGATTAATAGTAATTCAATAGACGTTAAACACTACTAACACTTTGCGAGCTCCTCCCTTTCTTTTCGATATTCAAAGGCCTTTGCGTAGTGTTCATTTATAGTAATCTGGTCAATGTCGTTTTCTGAATCTGAGTCCAGTAGACCGTCGTCTTTCCTTTCCTGATTCATGTCGACGCAGCAGAGGAGGTCAAAAGTTATGGGCGTCTCCAGAACAGATTCTGTCGCACAAATCAATGACGGACCGTGACGGACCGAGATCAGAGCCTGAGAACAATGTGTCACAAATCTCAGTCAACGTGACAGCGACCTCATAGATTGTCACGCAGCTTGCTTTCTCGAAGTTGCCGTCGACCGTTTGTGGCCTCTCTCCGTCGTTTCTTGTTTCTAAACCACCATCACCATCTTGCTTGGATATATTTTACAAAACAAATTACTTGACACGATGCCCAACGTACGCGGGCGGACTAAGAAGGCGTCGGACGACAAGGCTCGCGACAGTACGCCGCGTGCCACCGGGAAGAGAAAGGCAGTAGCGACTCCGGGGCCACACGAGATAGAGTCAGCGGAGAAGGTTCCTGCACCCAAGTTCACTGTTCTGGACGACGAGGACGAAGACGAAGAGATCGAGCAGAGTCCGTTGCAATCCAAACATGCAGTAGCCGAGTCTACCCCGCTTCTTGCACGGCTTCACAGGCGGGCTTTAGATCCACTGCCTGGACCATCGAAACCGCCAAAGAGACAGCTCTATTCTCCTCTACCGCCCTCCTCTCCGCCTTCCATGTCCTCTGACGATCTTGAATACGAGAATGCACCACCCGTACGAATACGGGCACCTCCCACACCAGATCCTTCTGAACCTGGAGACGAGAACGTCGTAGAGCTGCCAAACAAGGAGAACGAGTTCACCGAGACGGAAGAAGAAGATAACGTGCTTCCAGTGCCTGTGCTCGATTTCGCAGCAGAACTCGCTCCATCCGAAGAGTCATCCCAGGACGACCCTTTCGGCTTCACTGCCTTAGAACGCAGACTCAAGTCGCAACGCGCAGCAAGACGCCACTCTTTCGAGCCTCTTCCCGAAGCTCAGCTGTTAGGCAAAGGCAAAGAGCCCATGCGACCACGAGCACCACTCGGCGAACTGTCCTTTGACCGCGGCGGCGCTTCTACGTCGACTCTCAAAGACCGTCACCCCACGCCTTATCACGAAAGCGACGATCTCGAAGACATGTATCTCAATCCTAACGAGCTTGCGTTACCTGAACCTACCGACGACGAAGAAGACGAGCACGCACATTTGAGGCCGTCGACGGGTTTGGAAGGACTGGAAGCCGAGATGGACGAGGAAGAGCAGGCTGAGCTGGCGCGTGAGCTGCAGAGGAGGATCAAAGAGAAAAAAGAGAAAGGTAAAGCCAAGGAAAAGGCCAAGGACAAAGAGAAAGAGCAACCCAAACCAGCCCCAGTCGAACGGGAGTCGTCCACAGACTCAATGGGCGACGCCCTACGCACCCCCCAACCCAAACACGTCGCCAACATCTACCCCCTCCGCTCTCCCTTCTCCTCCGTCGAAGGCACCCCCTGCGACCGCTCCCTCCCCGACTCCCCGCTCTCCTCTCCCTCGCCTACGAAGCCCATGGCAGTCCTACACACTCTGCCCGTGTCGAGCGCGCGCAAGGGCATGCTCTCGCCTGCGAAGAAGGTAGTGGGCCCGAGACCGCTTGTGGAGATGCCGGGGGCGAAGAGGAGGAGGATCACGCTTGGGAAGGAGAATAGTTTGGTTTTTGAGAGTGAGAAGTCGGAGCAGGAAGAGAAGGTGGCTGCTGCCAAGGTGCTGGAGAGGTTATTGCCGAAGATGCCGAGTGTGAGGAGGTCTGCGAGGAATACGACTGGGGCTGGAGCAGCGACGACTGGAACGAGTGCGTTCCCGAGGTCTTCGTCTGTGTTCAAGTCTTCTCCGGTGGTCAAGCGCGGGCGGGGGCGGCCACGCAAACAGGCTGCCTCGACTACTACTGCGACTACTACGCTGGACAACACCCCGCGTGCGGTTCCGGACACGAGTGAATACGATGCTCCGCAGAGTTCGCCTATAGTTACCAGGACACGGAAGAGAGCTGCCGCTGCTGTTTCTAGTCCTGTTGTTAAGGTCAAGGAGCCTGCTGCTAAGAAAGCTAAGACGAAGGCGAAGGCCAATACGACTTCCTCGCCTGCTAAACCGACGGCTCGACGCGGTCGCCCGCCTGGGAGTACGAACGCGCGGTCTGGGACGAAGCCGGCGTCGAAGAGAGGCAAGCCTGCCTCGTCGAAGGGCAAGGGCAAAGGGAAGGCTGACGTCCACGATGAAGAAGAAGACTCGGTACGTGTGTGCTTTACTGTGTAGACATGATTTGTTGCTGACGCATGGATTATTTTGTTAGGACGTGGCGAGGAGACGACGAGAGCGGATCGAGTATTTTAAGCGGTTGGACGTGGTTAGTTTGGAGAAGGAGGATGTTTTTGTTATCTAATCTGGCACACTCATCTCCTCTTCAACGACATATTTCGTTTTCTTGTTTCTTTATCTCTGTCCAGGCGACACTCAACGGCGTATAAATACGTATAGTAACATGCCCATTCTTTTCTTTGCTTTTCCTTCTAGCCAGTCTGTTTTGCTTTTGATTTTGAGTTAAGCACGACGATAATATCAATGCTGTACTTCTGACTCTTGTATGTTTTTGTTTTTGTATGTTTCTTATGTTCTTGTCTAGCCATATGCGTATAATATGTACGTTTAGTCGTATGAGTAGGTTTATGGTGCTGAAAATTTTGAGTAAGTCTTTACTCTCTGATGTGCGACTGGTGCATGGTGTACTGTTCACAGATCTCCACTCCAGATCGAGATTCGCATGGCCAGTGTAGTAGAACAACAATTGCCGGATTGGGAAATGCACCGGGACATTCCGGACGATCACCGCGTATAGCAAGCGCCCTTTTACAGCTGAGCCTGAGTCTGTTCAACAAAGCAGTGAGCGGGCCAACTACACCCAACACCTTCGACTTCCTTCGCAACCACCGCTACCGGAGAACTAACACCGGCGTGTACGAGGAGCAAGGAGAGCTGAAGATGCCGTTCAATCTTCCAGGGACCCTCGTTCCGTTGCATCTCATCTTCAGCCCGCGGCTCGTGTTGCCTTCCTTGATCGTACAAGGTCAGTAGCTCCCTATCTCTCGCATGGAACTTGGTGGTGCGGAGTCGGAACCCTAACTCTCAGAACCTGTAGGAAGACATACGCCAGCTTGACTTTCGTCAGCTTCGGAGGGCGGGGTACAGAGGTGCGGTGTTCGACAAGGATAATTGCCTGGTGAGTGTTCTGTGCTCGTCTGATTTGGATTGACTTAACAGAATGCATTTAAATATAGACGATACCGCATAAAGATCAGTTAGTTCCTGAACTTCAGGTGAGTGTTGTCGTTTCTTCGTGGCGTTCCCTGTCTATCATAGCAGTGTCCCGAATGAACGCGGCCTCTCACAGGATGCATGGAAGGAATGTCGCGAAGCGTTTGGTGAGGGCAATGTACTCATCGTGAGCAACTCCGCCGGCACGAGGATAGACCCTGGAGGAATTCAAGTTGAGTAGCACTTCGATTTTTATCTCGTGTACTTTTCTCGTATTCGAACGAAGCTGCTACGTTTGACTGACGCTGTTTATGCTATCGACAGGCAGAGTCAGTGACATGGCATCTATCCGCTCCTGTCCTCCGACACAAGGTCTTCAAGCCGTCGTATTCGTGCATCTCCGCCATTCGTGGCTACTTTGCTTCTCTGCCCAAACCTATCAAAGACGACGAGCTCATCGTTGTTGGTGATCGGATATTCACCGACATCGTTCTTGCCAACCGCATGTCCCGGCGGCAAGCGTCCTCATCGCCGCCACCAAGCGCAGAACAAGAAGAGAAGAATAAAGAGTCTTCCTCTTCCACCTCGTCTTTGTTGGAAGATGACAATTCCCAAAAACGGTACACTACACGTACGGGGCCGTTGTCCGTTTGGACGACTAGCGTTTGGCAGAAGGAGAGCATGACCATGCGGTTCCTCGAGAAGTCGTTCATGCAAGGAATTCAGCGCTATGTCGTTGCGGATAACGGACTCGGGCACCACGCTGCGTACGTCTCGCAGTTCGTCAAGGAACTTCCGCCTCCCCCGCCACCTGAGCCAGAGACGCTAGGCAAGAGGTTGCTCGGCAAGGTGTGGAGTGTATTGTCTAGGTCTCGGTAATATATCGCTCGGTGCTTAATCCATATTCATTCTCACCTCACATGCAACGAAACGTTATTACTGTGTGAGGGTATCGTCTCTGCCGTACAAGCACACTCTTGGCCGCGCTGCAATGTCGGTAACTTGTGTGTAGAACGTTTGACCTTGTGCCAACTTGTCGTCCGCATTTCGTCGACGGTGATCACTCGGCGGGGGCTGTCGCTTCTCCTGGTGCTACTTTGTACCGTTTTCGGTGTCTTTCAGCTTACAGCTCGTTTGTATGAGCTTCCCACTGCCTCGTTGCTGCCTGTTCGCACACAACATACCCATAAGCTACCCTTCGAAGGCCACGGATCGCAGCCGACGTTAATTGACATCAAACATCCTCATTCAGCGACCTTGCTCCCCTCCGTTCACCTCTTTCCCTTGTTCTTCTTCCAGAACCAGTACAACGTTATCTGATTCTTCTGCAATACATTGTCTTACCACTCAACCCTACGGCTGACTAAAAATCTAAAATTCAAACCTGTGAGATTGAACTCAACGACGCCGAGCCGTGTATGGTCAATGACCCGCCCCAGCTCCCACGCCGACATTGTGTGAGAGAAGTGTTGCGCAGCGGTCCGCATGTGTTTCTTACTTGTGGGTTCGCTGATCTCGTATTGGCTGAGCGGAAGGCGAGCTCACATCATACCGGCCTCGGAGGAGGGGTGTGCGACCAATAGGCGGAACTCACGGCTCGGGCGGGGCAGAGCACGATGGGCCGGGGAGGTCACGGTGCCACAGATAGTATCAGTCATGTAACTGCTTTGGTACGCGAAGATAGTCGCACGGATGCAGTTCTGTACAGGGAGGTGAGGGCAATGAGGAAATGGAGAAGGTAGATTGGTAGAAGAGGCGGCGGATGGGCAGTACGACTCGAAGGTAGTCGTACGGATGTAATGGGGTGCAGGGATGCGTAAGGATGAGGGAACGATGAGGATGAAATCGTATAAGTGGCGGTGGGTATGCAGGAGATGAAAACGAGAAGCCATGGAAGTGGGATATCTCAGAGACAGCTTGAGACGATCTCCAAGTAGGGTATTCTTGATAAGTGGGTATCGTATATGCGAGACTGGTTGGGTAAAGTGTTCACTATGTTGGCAGTACTGTCTTGGCAAATAACTCGGCGTCGACGACGTTTTTGCACGGACAGTGGCTTTAATGAGGCAATAATCAAGAATATTATACTCGATGACGTACGTCCGAAGCCTGAGCCCACCTTGTATGCCTGTGTCGATATAGCAGGCTCAGTTGAAGGTGCCATTTTCGAAGGCTCTTCCTTGTACCGCAGCAGTGCTGAATAAAATGGATGCTGGAGGAAGCTTCTTCCTGACTGTGGTATTACGAAAGCCTGCTCGCCGTTGGGTACTTCGGCGCCATCTGCACCGCCGGTGACACCGACACACGTTTCATGTACCAAGGAAGGAATTCCCTGGTCAGTGATCTACGGGAGTGTAGCCCTACCTGGTAGACATTCTGGCACGGTTCGGTCGCCTAAATCAGAAAAAACAGCGCCAGAAGCTTCGTATTATTAACGGCCACGTACGTCAAGCCAGCCACTGACAACATGGATAGTCAAAGGCATCATCCACGCCGCATCTAGAAGCGATGAAGACAGATTCAACCCAATCGAAAATCCGTCATGATGTCGCGGGGAACCAGCACGAATTTCCAAGAACATGGACGAGGCTTGAGCATTCCGCTAAGCGGGTACGTAAAATCGTCGAGAGCTCGCGCGTATCACGTACTGACGAAGGAATCTTAATCGTTGACCGGTTCCGCGCTGATAGTACATTGGGAGGAGACGTCAAGGAGGGGAAGGCATGGCCAGTGGAACAAGCTGGGGGGAGGATCGCGAAACTTGTGTATAGGGCCACCAATTTCCTCGAGTAGCTCACACTGGAAGTAGAAGAGGTGTGTTTTAGGTTGCGTCGTATGACAAGCCACCCAGCTCCGATCGGTAGAACACGAGACTATTCTGGATTGTAAGGCCCCGATTGACGAGATGGCAGTCGTTCAAGCCGACCCCAAAGGGTCACTCGGCCTGAAATCGACTAGGGTGGTAAATAGCCGACAACATAAACCTTCTTACCCAGAAATGGCGGCATATTGGGACGGTGCCGAGGTCTTGTAAACCTCTCGCATGCGCGCTTCCGAAAGGCAACGGCCACGCTGTCGAGCAGAACAACAACAACCCCGACGACCCCGTCAGTCAGCCTCGCGAACCACGCGGTCGGGATCAGCGTGCTCACCCAACTTTCATCCGTAGAATAAGGACAAGGACACCATGTCCGTGTGGTCCTCGCGGTTAACACCTGCTCTAGAAGATTGCAACGCTGTCGTATCATTTCTGTGCACTGGCTGGCTGGCAAGACGGACATTGAACTTGGTAGAGTTTGTGATTTATTGCAGCGATAGCGGTGAGCGGCATGTTGTTGACCAATTGTGTTAGAAGACAACGTTGATGCGTAATAACCTGCAACACGCTGTCAAAAGGCGTCATCTAGCCTGGGACGCTGGGGCCTGTTTCCATCGTAAGGTCATTGTTTGTGCGGAAAAGGGAACATGATAACACAGCATACCGGTATTCTTATGCTCCAGCAGCTTTTTTTCAGGGCGAAGGACCAGAAGGGTCGAGTACAGACGACTGTGGCGTGTCAAGGATCCCGTTTTGGTCGGACGATAATGGCCCGTTTCGTTTTGTGTCAAGGGTTCTCGGTAGGGCTGATTTCCGGATAGAGCGTGTTAGATGCGTGTGAATGTCAGGCCACCTTGACACCAAGCAATATGGAGCGCAAAGATTTGTAGAAGTATGGCGATCACTGTGGCAGAGGTGCTATCGGAAATTAATGAGCACGACGCCCCTTAGTGAACTGCGACTGTAGTGGGGTACTTACCGACGTTCGACTCCCTTAGACTGAGCGGCAGGGTAGATGTGGCTCACATATGTTGCAGGTGCGATTTGCTCGCAAAGAGCCAGCTCGTTACTACTACCGATACGATACTCAGCTTTCACCGACAGAGATTTTTCTAGGTGACGTATTTTATCTAATGGTACCTAGCTTCAGCGTGAGTGGCAGTGATGGATCGACGTGCGTACCGCCTGAACATACCCACTGTACCTTGTATTCCTTGTGGAGGCATTCATCGGTAAAGACAGTATCCCGAGTTGCTGCTTTCGGCACACAGCAACGGAACGGCGAGTGATAACGCCCGACGGAGCGCTGTACAGCCTGCTCACGGTTCGGGTTCTCTAAAGAGCGGGTTCGACTATGTGCTACATGTATGTTATAACATACGAGTATGTAATCCTTGCTTACAATACTTAGCTATAGTGTCCCGTGAGAGTCGCTCTGTCCAGGAACGACACCACGTACGAGGAGAGGAGAGGAGCAGATCGGGAGATGCCGGAGCTGCAGCGTTGAACTTGACCTCCTACCAAATTGGGCTTGAGAGTGCCGGACCGATCAGGTTTGTGTGGTGATTCGCTGAATGGGGGCCATCTAACCAAACTTGGCCCCCTTTCTCATGTTGTCTTCTCAACTCTTCTCGGCTTTTTGCTGACGCTTCCCTTCATTAAGCCTAATTCGACTGCCACGCCAGTGTGTGCGTCTGTTCGCACACCGCGAAGATATCCTTCTTGCGTTCTCAATACAGTTTGCTCATTAGAACCTCTTAACAACGCATGCTTACTATGTTCCTTAACCCGCTTACAAAACTAGCTTATACCCTTCACTAGGAGCTCCTGGTGCGTATGCGATATCTGGTATACCTTTTCCAAGACTCTCACTGCTCTTAGTCATAGACACGTACAGAATTCAGTCTGTATAGACCTCAGCATAACATATATAGATGCTGCCCACTTGACGAGTCTCAATGTTGCTCGGGGCCCGGATTCCACTGATATACGTTACTCATGCGGTCGAGCATATGCTACTCGTGAACACATTACTGAATACTCTTCAAGATTAGGTTGTTCTACTCCACAATATTGACAAGATACACACGCCCGCATTATCCTCGTGGGTATCGCAGATATTGATCCCAACATTCTCCAGACCTGTTCCAGGAAGCTCGACAAGCGTGCGTTTGCATGGGAATGCGCGCCCATAAGGTTGGTACCCCTAGTAAAAGCTAGAGTTGCGATTTGAGCCTAATACCTATTGTAAACTGACGTTTTTACGCAGAGAGGACAGGACGTGTTATACACGATCTGCACTTTTCCGTATACGCTATTCCGTGCGAACAAATATCCTTGTGACGAAGGTGCGCAAAGAGTGCGCAGGGTGTGTTCATCAAGGGTGGGTACGTCCCATCCAGCGTTATGACGGTGGCGCGACATGCGCGCCCTGTCTGAGCCAGTGAGTACATACACCGAACATACTTCTCATAGTTTCTCTGATGCAATTTCTGTCGAATGTGTGAACAGGAGCGCCACGAGTTGTGGAAATGGTTCTCATTGATCATTGCCTAACTTACCTTCAGATTCTCCGCTCATCAGGAAAGTGATCAACCCCTACCCTAAGAACCATCCCGTTTCACGGCAAGGTACAGCGGCTCGCGCCTTCGTCATGGGTTCCGGTAACAATGTGCGTCTCTCACCCTCATATGTCTCGGTCTCCACGAGGCTGATCACTCCCATACGCCATATCTGGTGTAGACACATAAAGCCATGAACCGTTCCTCTTGATTCATTGGTATGCCGAGATTCTCGGTCTCGCCAGGCCAAGAAACAAGAACATTGCAGGGCGGCCTGCATTGTTTTTCTTGAAGCGCCCATAATGTACTATGTGGCTACCCTTCTTAACATAGATCGCCGCTCTAGGTTTATTAACTCTTTCCATCTGCTCAGATGACCATAACACCCCAACTGGAGATAGGATTCACAAGGAGCGTCGAAGAATGAGCATACTTTACGAAACAAACATGTCACAAATATATGACGGGGCCATAGGCACGCGTTCCACGTAAGTTTATCGTACGTACAATGGCGCCGAGCTACTTACGGCCAAGGGATAAGTATGATAGGATAACTTAACTGTCTATTGGAGGCTGGACTCAGGCAGTGGCGACATATTATTGGTCCAAACTTTGCAAAACACAATCAGGCGATAGCGATAGGAGCACACGTATTCGGTGTGTACTTTACTTTTGAGGCGCGGAGCCACACCAGAATCCACAACGAATGCCGACCTCGGGACGCCTCCTACGCTTCTGCAAGCGTTGAGATGAGTCGGTCCTCGCAGTTATGTCAAGACCGCGAACCTTTCGTGTAACAGGGCCCTTCCCAATACTGCATCTCCGTTGGTGATCACGCTGAGGATGTAGTGCACAACTACGGGGATCTGATTTCTCCGTACACCAGACCCTCTTCCAAGCCTGCAGCCCCAAGTATAAGCGCGATACCCTCATCGAATGATGTGGACGGAGCGTACCCTCGCTATCTCTAATTTAGTAGGTCTCTCCCTACTGCGCCCAATCAGATCTCTCACCACCCAATCGAGACCACACGCCGTCATCATGGCTGTTTTCACGCGCCAGGTCACAGAATTAATTCGTTGTAATTTTGTACGTAGGTTAACTCTTGCCGGCCGAGACGGACGGACGGATAACGGAGCCACGGACGGGAGAAACTTCAAAATGAACGAGGCATCACTGAAATTGTATTTTATAGGCTGCAGCAGCGGAATATGCGTCCGTGGGCTCCCTCCGCCAAGCTTCTGGTGCTTTTCGACAGGTGGCGGGACTGGGCGGGAATAGCACACTCATTGCACGCGTGCTGTGTGCGCTGGCAGCCGTCAACGATCGCTCGCATGCTGGCGACTCAATCAGTGATCAGGCGAGTCTGACGCCACATATTCACCGAGGCGTGTGTCTCGCAAGCGGACAGGCGGAATGCTCTCTCCCCATCCTTTTTGACATGTCTGGGGAAATGTCTGAAAGCCTATATTCTCGATCTCTCAGAGCTGGGGAAGTACAGTATGCGATAGTCCTTTAGCTGGAAGGACGATTAAAAACTGCCTTTGGATGCTATCTGCGTTCGACAAAGGTTGCATCAGATATGGTACCCTTGTGCGATGAAACGCCTTCCACCCACCGCCCGAGTTTATGCGGCCGCGGTTCAGCACATAAGCAAGGTGAGCATTGTTTTCCAGCAGCGACGATCCGGGGTGAAGGGCATATGATTCCGAAAGGTCATGACGAAATGAATATAATTGCACCCGGACTCGGAGCACTGACCAATGGATATTCTCCCGTCCGTAGTAACTAACCAAAGGAGGAGCTAAACGATTATCAAAACCTTACGCGCTGAAACGACGCGACGCAGCGGTCGCCCGACGTTTTCCACGATCGTGAGGGTTTTTGACTCATCTTGCTCCTCACGATCACTGACTATCGCGAACTGCTAATCGGACAAACCTCAAATGTCTAGAATAGACGGATTCTATCTGCCGGAGGCCGTAGTGCTGTCGAGCGCTATCCATGATGGCAATCTCTTGGATACCTCTCCAGTGTGACATTTCGCTTCTTCCGAAGACAGAGCGTGTGTACGCGCTGGTCATCTCATTGGGTCTGGGCTTTCCCGTGGCCCGATGAGAGCCGTACCACAGCGCTCCCAGAACACGCGTTGAGGGTGTGGCCAGCAGTCATCACTCCAAGCTCTCTGGGTCTATTCAACGACTTGTCATTCGTGATGAAAGCTCCCGAGTTGTATAACCCCACTTGGTAGGTATACTCGCCATGACTGGCCCCGCGAGCAGCATAGCGAGGCCTAGCATGAGCTTGTGAGACATGTCTCTTCATATCTCCATCCTTTCGCTCTCTGAGGTCTGTGCGTAGTATCCCAATCGCATCATGCAGGTAATCTGATTCCGCTACTACTGCTGCCACAAAATTGACGGGTTTAATCTTGATAAAACAGTGACAGACACAATCAACTCGTGCAGTAAAGCCGTGGAGCTTCTTTGTTTGCACAGATGGTGTTCACTGCGCATCACTGCACAGCGTTGGAGCATCCCTTCTTACGCCTTCCTCACATAATACACGCATGAGTAAGTAGTCTAGGTCGGGTGGTCAACTGCTGATACGCCGCATGCCCTTCGTAGACTCCGCGGAATCGGCAGTGTCGTTTATTGGCTGTCCTCCTCGACTCACCATCAGCTTACCCAATGAGGATCAAGCTATTCAGAGAGCGAAGGGGAGGAGCAAGAACAAGTTACAACGGACAGACAGGTGATGGACGTGCGTGGAGGTGGACAGCATGGACATCTCACTTCGCTGGTCACATCCCACCAAATCCACTGGTTTGATCCCTACTTCCAACCCAAGTCTTCTTCTGCCAAGTAGAATCCCGTATGATACGGAACTTATTCTTCGGAAACACGCAGGGACGTTAAGCCTCAACTTCCTTCTCCCACTCGACAATGACAATGGCGATGAACAAGACAACGAAATGTTGACAGTACGATGATGTAGAGTTAGTCTCGAGGGAGAACTCGACGACGACCCTGAAACAAAAGGCAGATAGTAATAAGTGGTGCTCTCCCGGGATTCTCTGGAAATTGCACGCGCACTGATCGACTCGGATCTTCGGAGTACTTACTGCAGTAGAATAACGGAAAGTGCGTGCGTTCCGGGGAACATATACGTATATTACTGTACCCGCCACAAGTTAGCGTTATGTGGCTGGATCTCCGTCCTCGCAATCGAAAAGAAAGTACAGAACATTCTTTCCTAGCTCGCAAATACCACCTTCCGGATCCTATGTACCCTTCACTCATCGTCCATCACTCAAGCAGCGATCACCAACCCGTAGATAACCACACAGCCCGTCCACCCGAAGCTCCTTACAACCAGCCAACACTGGCAGATCCAAATCACCCGTCCACCCGACTCCCGGCCTCTCCATAATTAACTGATATCAACTTCCCTGATGCGACGCTCCCCATCGAGAACACTCCCCGACTCCGAGTCGAGGCTCTCGCTGTCGAAACATCCACAATTCTACATAGAAACCCTCCACAATTAAAAAAATTACGAAAGGGAGATAAAAGATATAATTGAATGTGTGCGCGTGATCCCGATGGGGGTAGTTAGTATGTCTGATGGTGGGGTTCGGTGTGGTGGCCTGTGATGGGGGGCGGCACTTAGGCGCGCGAGGGTCTGGCTCCACCCCCTCTGCTTATCGAGTCGGGTTCTGCACGCGTATTTTGTCCTGTTGGTGTGGTAGGAGGAGGGCGGCAGGGAGATGCGACTGAGCGACTGACGGAGACAGCGATACACGAGGCATGGAAGGCTGAGGTTCAACGATATGGAACGCAGTGGCTGGGTTTATATTGAACGGGACTATGTACCGTGGACGGACTATACTATGTAACGAGGGATAAGTAAAAATGTCTGCAGGGAGTACGAATGGGTAATAGCGTCCGTAGTAAATGATGGCGAGGCTAACTTGATGAGGAGCTGCTATGGAAAACATGCGGAGTTGCAAGGGGTATATAAAAACACAAAAAGAAAAAAAAATGTGCAAAAATATAGCGAGGTAACTAGAAACTAACTAACACAGCATATAGCGAGAAATGCGAGTAAAGGCGTTTTTGAATGCGGAGGTAAGGTACGGGGGGAGAGGAATGCAGAGCGTAGTGTACATGCAAATGACAATGATGAAAGATTGGTAGCAGAGTTCGTTGGAAGGCGAGTAGAGTAGGGTAAGTGATGAATAATGCACAGCAGAGGATAGAAGAGACTCGGTATTAGCGGGGGAAGAAGATCCAAGAGCATAGGCAGCAGATCAGTATGGATACGCGTAGGTTGAAAAAAGCAAAACGAGCGAAGAAGGTGATGAGCGAGCGAGCGAGGTGGGCGAGTGTCTAAGCCATATATGCATATGTGATGGATGCATGGGTAGGGCATACCGTACGTAAACGAGAGGAAGAAGCGGGGCCGTGGGTAGCGAGGATCCATAACGGGCAGGGTCAAACGACAGAGGGAACAGGCTAGGACAGTGCGAGAATGAAAGAGAGTCGAGCGGGAGGTCCAAGATGTTGACGGCGATGGAGAGGGGGAGAGGGAGAAGTCATTCGGGCTACTGATACATAGATGCCGAGAGGGGGTGGGTTAGGTGGCGAGAGTTGATATCGTTGTTGCATATTCGGTGTGGTAAAGTTCGCGTTAACGGCCAGCTGAGCTTCATCCACTCCGCGTCTGTCTGTCCGTCCGTCCGCCTATCCGAGACCGCGCCTATCTCCCACCGTCCCATCCCATCCTCGGTTCCTGGCCTATCTTTCCTGGGAGACAGAACAAGACAGGCCAACAACACTCGAGCTGTCAACAAGAAGGCACTGCGTCACTCCCAGACGACCAGACGAACAGCATCGTCTGATGGGATGGTGCGTCCTCGTTTCGGCGTGTGGGCCTCAGTATCCCTGTGAGAGTCGGCCGAGAAAGGTGGTTAGCATAAGTTGAGCCGAATAGCATGATCGAGGTTCGGTTACTCACGACGCTGACGCTGTAGGGGTTCGCGGGACTGTGTACGCCGCCACTTGCGTACCCCACGTTCGACATGCCGCTGACGTCGAATGCGGTCGAGTAGGCACTGGCTGCTGCTGCTGCGACGTCACCGAAGGAGGTACCGCAGAGCACATCGGGAGGGGGCAAGACCGTTGGCTGGGCTTGTACAGTACCAAACGAGAGATCGAGCGGGCTTGTCGGCAACGAGCTGGCGTAGCCTTCTTCTCCGTCACGGATAAGGCCAGGGGCAGGTGAGATCTCGTACGTTGCCGGTCGTAGGCGACGAGGCTGCTCGTGTATGCGGCTGGTTTGTGGGTAGCCGTTGTATGCACCCCTCTGTGTCGGAGGCGAATGAGGGGGTGGCGTAGAGAGTGTGGCGCTGTTAAAGTTGTCGAGCATGCTCAAGTCATCGAGATCTGCGTTGACCTCCGGCTATATGCGCGATATTGTTAGTGTTAAGAACGTTGGGAAGAGTCAAGTGGATGTTGACGTACGCTGGAAGCACTGGAGTAGCTGTAACCGTCGGCAGACGACATGGGCGACTGCGGAGGCGAGTTGCTGTTCCCATTGATGAATTGATATACCACGGAAAAGAGGATCTCTGGAGTGGCGTCTTGCGACGTTGATGAGCCGGGCGACGATGTGGAGGGAAGTCCAGAAAGGGATGGAGAGGAAGGAGCGCGCACGATGTCTTGGACGATCGTGTAGTGGGCAATATCTGTGAGGGTGGTCGATCGCAATCATGACGAGTGTCAAGTGGAACAAGAGGGGATCAAAATTAGCACGATCGCCAGATCCAGTGCGGGGGAAGTGTACGAACCTGTGCACTCGCAGAGCGAGGGCCAGTAGCCAGGGACGAGCTGTGTGCTGTATAGGAAGAGATACTCGTGATCGGAGCCGTAGTGTGTGCTCATCTGGGCCTGCGTCTGTGTGAGGTCGAGCTCGGTTCTCTCTCTGAACACAGGCTGGCCGTTGCGCATGACGCGGCACACCGAGTATGCAGAGAGAGCCTTGGCGGAGCGGAAGGTGACAGTGTTGTTGATCTGACGAAGGGGACGCGGGATGTTGTCGAGGGAGGTTGCGGAGGTGGAGGGAGCGTTGGTCCAGGGTGAGTGGGGAGGCAGGACGTAGAGGTTGACAAAGTCGCGCGGAGGCTGAGGAGCAGCAGGCACCTCTGGGGAGGGAACTGCTGTCTCTGACTTGGAGGACGGCGTGTCCTCTGGGCGGTGGGTGAGAAGTTTCAGAACTGAATGATGGCAGAAAAATCACGGTTAGCGATACTTGGTCCGGATGACGAGCGCGAGCTCGAGAAACAGAAAGACTCACTGCGCTTGCCCTCGCATGTGTCTCTGAGTTGCTGCAGACGGCTGCCGACCTGCTTGGGCGTTCTGCGGTAGCCTGTGACTTCAAAGATGTAGTCGGAGATGAACTTGTTGCGCATGGGGAATCGACCGAGTGCGCGTGCCGATCGCGAGTCGACTGGTCTGTACCGTTCGAGGCCTGTTGCGCAAAGGTGGGGTTTATTGAGCAAATAACCATAAATTCGTTGTAATATCAGTACACACCTTGGACGAGTGCCGCCTCGAGATGCGGTGGCCACACGACTTCGCCCTTGCCCTTGATCGTCTTCCAGCACTTTCTTCCAGTGACTATGGTCTGGATTGCGTCAGAGGTGTCCGAGGATACACCTGGTTGGGAGACCGAGTAGGAGATGTCGTCCACGGAGGAGACACGGACGTGGTGTGCCATGTTTGTACGCTTTGTTGGGGACATTTGTTGGATGGTGGTCGCCGTGGTCGATGAGGAGGGGCCACAGGATGCGGCGGATGGAGGAGGAGGGACCGGGCTGATGGGACACACAGCGGAGAGAGGGCTGGTTCATTATATAGGGCTGTACGCGATGGGTATTAAGAAGCTAGGGATGGTGCCGTCTAAGCGCCGGGGTCGAATTTCGGTTAGGGCAGAGTTCCGGGCTGGGACATCGAAAAATACCCACGAAAGTAATTCGAACACAACTGACCACAGACAGCGAATCGAGATCCCCACCCTGGGTTCGTATCTGCAGATTTCTCGCTCTGCCTCGCCCAGCTAGAATCACGCTGCACCACAAAGTCGAGCTTAACTGCCCCGAACAAATCGCAGTGTCCCCTCCATTGCAGCCGTTGCCAGCATGTGCCACTGCAAATCATCCCATCTCCCACAATCAATCGACTTTAGCACCCTCGAGAGTGGAACATGTCCTCGTCATCATCGTCCCCTTCGAGTGGAAGCTTCGACTCGATGCTCGCCAATTTCACCCTCCTCTTCCTCGACCAGGGTGCTCCCATATCGGGCATGGCGGACTACCACTCGCAATTACGTCTAGCGGCCGATGACGACCAGCGCGGACGGGGGAGCACTGCACCAGGCTTCGCACAACAAACGCGTGTGGGTCGAGTATGTCTAAATTGTGCTCGTAGTCAGGGACAGTGGCAGTACACGAACTCTCTCGCGCTCTTCTCGCACCATGAAAAGAGGCGAACGAGAGCCACACGCCTCGGCTGGGCTGGGGTCAGCATTCGTCGGTAACTGCTTCGATTAAGGTCTCCTTGTCCGCTCGCTGGGGGAGACGTCCAACGTTGGCGCTTACAGAAAGATGTCTGCTGGCAAGGCGCTGGCCACCCAGATCGCTGTAAATCGGAGATCTCTCACTGAACTCTTTCTTAATCGCCGAATTGCGGGCGCGGGCCGGGGAGACGCCACACGGGTCACCGACCAGATCCCATCGCACCGACGCCGGCAGACGCCATGAGTAGTCTTCGCAGTGGCACCCTAACCCCAATGCAGTGCCCAAAATACAAGGCTGCACCGGAATGATCGCCACGACCTGCGTCCTGCCTTCCTCACTCAGCACGTCATCCTGCATGGTCTTTCTACTCTAGCAGTGCCTTCTCAGTCATCCAGCCTGCATCGCTGCGTCGGAGGACTCGAATCGACGACCCCGCTGTAGCTCGAATTGCACCACCCCATGTCACACTAGAACCAGCGAACCGCACATCCAGACGTACTTTTCATGCTCTCGTAACCAATTGCAAACTCATCCAGTTCATAAAGTTGTTCTGCGCAGAACGCCCAGAAACCCGCTCTCATCATGATGGCAATAACACAGATCACCTCCTCTCACGCCTCCGATCCGTGAACACCTGTGAGACTTTTCTTCTTCTCTGGTGGAGAAACATCGGTCGGCGTCCATTATCCAGTGGAACGCTCTGAACAGGTATGCTGTACTCAAAAACAAGGTTAGCGTCTTCTTCTCGCGTGCACGTTTTCCAACATACGAATTTGTCGTCCAGCCTGTCCTCCGAACGCGTAACATGTCAAACCCACCACCCGGCGACACAAAATCCACGGAGATAAATTTTCTGTGCATGCGCCTCTTCACACTATACTTGATGGTATGTGACGAGAAGCACCCGTCCCTCCCACTGCATTGGAGAAAACGTCAGAGAAACGGTCTTCGTCGCGTCCGTAGTATGTTTGCTGCAACTTGAAATATCGCAATGAGAAACAAGACTTACGCACGATCCTTTCGGACGTCTACGTCTAGGATCAAGGGTCAGTGCGCTTGACGTCGCCCAAAGATGTCCATAGACAAGCTCCGTAGGTGCAATGCCAAAACGTCCAGAGGCTGATAGAAGTCGATCCGAGACCGAACGTTTGATTCGAGGTCAAAGGGTGGTGCTCTCATCTAGTAAACGAGCACCATCTGTTCGATTCCATCGGAACAACGCTCTCAAAGGAAGTTTAGATGCGTATGTAAACATTAATATGCATGAATCGTTTTGCGAAGGGCGTGCTAACTTGATGTTTGCCGTAGACTGCGTCAAGGCCATGGCCATAAAAAGCAATCATAGCGCAGTACGAACGTCATTGAGTCCGGCCATAGTGCATATCTCATCGCGGGTCGGGACACGCAGCGCGGTGTGGCGTGTCGGTAAACAAGAGAGAAGGGTGGCTATCTGTTGACGTTCTCGAGCTTGGGCCAAACAGTTGGTAACCGTTCTTCGCTGCCTGGTGCCAACGGGTTTCAAGCCGATGTGAACCGTCTGCACTGCACGTCCCCGTTTTCTGCAATGAGAAGAGGAAATCCATGCTCCGTACATTCTGTGTTCGCTGTGGCCAGTTTCGTCGTGTGAACCCGAACGGCCACTTCTATCGAGCACTGCAGACGCGCTGGCCAGCGTCGAATTCGAAGATGGCATGGCAAAACCTCATCATGAGAACGAAGAAAAAGAAGTGATTTCCTGAGAGGAGACGCCGCGGGAAGAGGCAGTGAGCCAAAAGACCACCTCTCCTGCCTTATCAGGCCTCATGGGATCACCGGCGATGAGATCTCCCCGTAAGACTCGATATAGCGATAAGCTCCTCCACGGGTCACGCCAAGCTGTCGGGTCCTCGGGAATTACACCCTCAATACGGTCATGTGACTCATACGCACTCACGACCAATCGCAGTCTGCGACGCGTCTCTCATGATCACAAGCCTGTCATGTCACTTTCTTGTGTTTCCGCTCAAAACTACACAAGCCGGCCTTGGCTCTACATTCGCGAACTTTACGAGATACCGTAACGCCTGAGACCCACTTTTCTCTGGGGGCCAAGAATGATAGGTACGGTGTATTTGGTTGGTGTCTTTGGCGACATATGAAAACGACTAGTGGGCTGATAGAGTAGGAAACTAATGTCACGAAATATATGTTTTGATCCAGGCCTTGCCGTACTACTGGCGAACCCTTTCCATCCAATCAGAGCGCGCGCAAATCTGGAGTCTCGACACTGTTCCGCTCGAAGAAAGATTTGCATGCTGCACACGTTATTCATCACATCCTCTGCACAGCTTGTTGTCGATCGCGAAACTGAGGATGTGAGGATGTGTGATGGCGAAACGTGCTTTGCGACGAACAGACAGCCAGACAGCTCCCTCATGGTCGTCGCAAGGTGGTCACGACCGCACCCCGTGGTAAGTTTTCAAGTAAAACTCACCACCAAAGACAATAATAGCGAAACTCAGGAGGATACCGACATAGCGGGCCAGACCGTATCGTCATATCGTCATCGACCCGTCACCCTCCTGGCCTATCAGGTCCGTCTTGTCCCTCCCAGCCAATCATCCAACTCCATCATCCCCGCCCATCCACTTTTCACATCCAATCGACGTTGATTAATTTAACCGCTTCGAGGGCACAGACTCGCACGCTCGCATTGAAAACAAGAAATCGTAAACACATCGCGTGCGACGAATCACGTACTTATCCTCCCTGAAATCCTTGTTTGCGCTGGTCCAATCAGCGTCGAGCGGCAAACGTTCCGTTCCGACAGCTTATTGGACGCCGGGTGCTATCCATTGAACAAGGTCTGCTACGAAACTGGAGCCAATTTGGCTTTAGCTCTCATGATAGAGTGATAGGCAGACTGCGGCAAGGTAAACGTATACAGTTGAAACTCGATTGTGTCGATGGTGGGAGAAAACGTTACCTTCGTGGGGTTTATTGCAATGTGCGTATATCATTCATAGTTCTGTCGGGATTTCTTCTGACGATAGAGTGTAGTATGGGTCTCTCAGGGATGCTAATCGCGGATGATAGTACCGCGATATGATGACTGTGAGGTGATGACCACCAAGTCGGTGGTGGATATATTCCTGTGGAATAACAATTGAAGCCGTCACGGTATACAACATCGTCCGCCATGCATGAGTTATCGCAATTGTCGGCTTCGGACGGTATGCACCACTCAACAAGTTAGTCAGCAAGCAATTATTTTCGAGGAGAGCCCTCACCAGCATATGTACTTCCAGGGTGAGTTCGATGGCGGGCCACGAACCGCATGTCGGGGGAAAGAGCCGACGAGGGGCGATGTGGTGTGGTCGGGGAGAGAACATCCCGAGGGCTCTTCTATCGATCACCAACACTATCCACAAAACAAGGCGCGTTCATGATCAGTGCGAGGTCGGTGCGAGGCTTACCCAAAGGTTAAACCAAAGTCTCACGGACAATGCGGCCGCGGGTGAATGTGCATATTGTACACACGAGAAATTAGAATGAAAACCACTTTCCCCCGTCATATTACCCTCCCCACACCGTATGTCGTGAAGCAGTAGTCATACATACCCCGCGAGCACGATATGAAAGCGGTGATTGGCTGGACATGCGCTGTATGTTCATTCGCGCTGAGTCTGTGGCCAATGGTAAGGCAGATAAACACGTGTCTGGGAGGACCCTTGGCAGACGTGGCCATCAATGCTCGTGTGAAGATCAGTGATCGGCCAATGAATGAGCTCATCGGCGTGATCGTCGCTAGATGCCGCTCGCGTGCCATGTCCTCGGCATTGTCGCCAACAGCGACGACGCCTTGAACGGCGACGACGACGGCGAGCAAAATGATTCGAATGATCTGAGTCGTTCAAGCGACTCTCCATTCTGCTCTTGGACGTTAACCTTGCTTTCCTCATAACTTTCGTCTGTTTTGAGAGAAGATCTTCTGCCTATGGTTGACTGTTCCACAATCAACGGAGTAGAATACGCTGCTGTTAAACTCGACATCTATGAAGAGACTATGAGGTGCGTTATTCGTATGGCTAACTGAGCTAGAATCGGAATACAATCGCGGCTGCTGCCCTGGCTGGAATGTGCTGACCAAATACATAGGACATCGCACATAACATGACATCCCGAGGTACCGAACAGCGCATTTCTCCTGAAAACGACTCGGACGCGCAATAGCTGTTAGCTATCAACACTAAAACAAAAACGTACCTATCGTAATGCAGACACTGACCTCACCAGGTACGCGTACAACGGTGGATTCAACCCTCCGTAGCGTCTCAAGCCGTTCATCGCAACAAATTAGACTCCAATGAATACGGCAAGCAGTGAACATTGTGCAAAAGCTCATGTATCAGTCGAGTAATAACCGTGCTGTGCTACTATGTACGTATACCTATCAACTGATGCGCATATACCCACTTTCTCTTCCACTCACACATCATCAGCTCATTGCACCACGAACTCGGAGCCGTCAACAAATTGCAAGGGACAGGAACCAAAACGCATACCTACCTCCAGCTCGAGGCAAGACGAGGCTCGGGCGTCGGACGCGTCGGTCGGCAAGGGGCTAAACGTTATCGCACAACGTTCAGTCCAGTGCACAACGGTAATCTTTACAGGTACCATCCAATAATCAATGCCCTCGCTGCCTCCATACGTTTGTTCTTACTCCCTGTACGCAATGTATCATCTCCTCTGGCGCACAACCGAAAGTCTAAAGCCACCTCCGCAGTACGTCGTCAAAGTTTCAACTCTACAAACTCCCTCGCCAATCGCGCGTTTCTGTACGATACGCATCACAGGTGCCTTACTTTATTCTTTCCCCATTCAGTTCGCATCAGGAACGGCCAGCGACGCCTATCTGCCCGTGCCCGTGCCTGAAGAGCTCGTCACCGCCTCTTGTTTCGGCTGAGTGCTCTGGCAATATCGAATAGGCAATCAACCCAGACAACAAGTCGGGGCTGCAGCCAGAGCGTGTTTTGTTGCGCATATACGCGATCGTATATTGCAAGGCACACAGTCTACTGAACATCGTCGCATATGAGCGCCTATCAATTTGGTTGATCCCGACGTCGGTGGTCCGCTCCAGTCACATTCGTGGTTGACGTACCAGGAACCTCGCATACCAGACGAGTCGCTCTTCGGTAAGCACCGCTGTTTTGTATAGAGTCTGGGGAGCCAGGCTTAATTGCGAGGAGGGCTGGATTGGCTTTGTTCTATAATAGGGATCTTACCACCAACGTGGTGTATCAACCGCAGTGCTGTAGATTTAGTCAGGGCGAAAACTCAGGGGGACGCGTTGCGTGAACGATAAGCCTACGGTCGGGACTGCCTTGTTTATTACAAGCCTCGGAAAATGCGGATGCAAGCCAATCGTAGCCATTTATTCCGCGGCGCAGGGCTCGAACTTGAGGACATTCCTGGTACGAACCTCTGGAATAGGCCCAGTAGCGCACCTCGGCGCCAATATCCTCTGCCCTCGACCTACGGACAAGTCGGTCAGGTTGCCAGTCGCGGCCGTGAATCTGCAGAACCCACGAACAAGGCATTCCCAAGATTTTCCGCAGAAGTTGTGCTCTGTTATCGAGCCCTTACCTCCGCGGATTGTCTTGTCTTATGTGGCGGCGGCGCATCAACGCAGCCAATCATCGAGAAGCACACGAACCGTTCGGGAGGGCCATCGACGTCGATGCATCAAGCCAGTGGTACGTAAATAGCTCGTCTTAACGGCGTATTGCTTCACTGCATACCTCGTTCCTCTTTGAACGATCTCATGGCTGAATCAGGTTCTGCCTGTCTTTGTCCGTGATGCTACGACCTCCTCCGTTCTGGTCTACCGTTCTGGTCCAGCTCGAAGCTCGTGTATTTGGCACCACGTACCCCTCCGTCAGGGTCGAGGCCTTCTTCACTGGCCTTGCACTATTTGTCCGCGCGTGCGTCGCTCTTTCTGTGCTCTTCAGTTCCCGTGCTGATCGTATTTTGGAAAACAAATGGCGAATCTACTCCTACGCGTTTGTGGATTATTCATAGTGACCCAAACGCACGGACTGTCTGTCTCGGGGTGTTCCGTCACCCGTGACATACGATCGATCCCATCCACCTAATCCACACAGTCTGGTCGTCTTTATGTCGTGGCTGCGCTTGCCATGGTCACGAGCTTGCGATTCGGAGGCCGCTATTGGTTCTTTCTGAAGATGGGCAAGCGGGAAATTACTCCTAATGAACAGCTGGCAGAGGTTCGTGGTGTCTTAGACTCTTATCTTATAGACTCCTTTGATTAATGCAGCTCTCATGCTCCCAGTGACTCCTTCTTTTCCATCATGCATCAACTCATACCTATACCTAGGGCCATTGCTCGATACGGTCTACAATTATTTCATCCTGCGGGTGTGTGCGGTGAGTAAATACTCGTGTCGGGCTGTCTGCCTGTCAGATATCCTACGTGTTGCTCCGGACTGATACACGTCGACCAAGGGGCTGTCGACCGTAAATGCCACCGCAAATCGAGGAAGCTATATCGACCTCACTCCAGTCTTCAAGACGACAGCGAACCGCGTTTCTGACGCGTTCTGCTCATCTAGGGTATTGAGATGCCGTTCACGCCGATTTCTGTTTTAGTTCTTTTGCACTTCCTTTGCCTTACACTATCTCCTATCATCTCGCCTTTCGCTCATTGGCCACATTGTTTGCGTTATTCTTGTCCTTTTCTGGGCGCTTATCGACTTTCGCACGCCAATTGTCATCGATCCGGGCGGACTACTTGGTACGCGTTCATATCGGAGGTCTTTGCTCAATTAAAACACAGTTCTCACGCAAATCATCCAGCATCTTGGGTATGAACTGCTATATGGCCACGCATGTCTCCCAATGTCCCAAGCGCGTCTATTCCGGACAATGCCTCCAGCCGTCAAACATACTTACTCTGGTCGGAAGTTGAACTAGCCAATATTGAGATAGCATTATCGACGTACGCATCAATATCAAACAAGCGTTTCTGGAAGATCAGCGGAGCTGCATCGGCCAGCAGGGGAGTGTGCGAATGCGTCATCCCATTCACACTCGTATCATAAGACGAGCATCAGCTGAGCTATTCATCCTCCACAGGTCTGGACTGCGTCCTCTTCGCAGCTCTTCTGATGGCAATCAGCACTGCGCCCGCTCATCTCAGCAAATCGGGAGACGAGGCTCGGTGAGCTTAGGTGAGCTTACCACAAAGTTCAGAAATACGGGGGACTGGTAACTCGCAATTATGTCGCTTCACTATCCATCTCTGCCCGATCCCTATCCCCGCATACTGGGTTGGCGCCGCTTACAAGCACAATATCAGACGGAGTGGCAATCTTGCTCTTCTTGTCTGCACTGGGGGACTTGATCATCTCGCGCTCTGGTCGACAAGCTCAACGTTCTGTTATGACCGGTCTATCCACCAACAAAACTCAGATCTGCTCCCAAATGCCTATGCGTCCGCAGATATCTCACTCTCAGGACTGTTCAGCAGTTGATTAATGCGTTGGATAACAACCGTGCTATTGTTCTTCTAGAAACACTAGAAGGCGGCAGCTCAGCCCGTTCACGGGAGAAGCGTCCTTTCCGTTCCGATTGGACCGTGTGTATAATGGCAACCTCCGGCCGACACATTCATCACCGTGTGAGTTGTACAGGAGTTTGCATATCGGGCAAGTATCGTCTTGGTGGATGGTAATGTACGTATTTACTGATTGCACTCGTCTGGTAGAGTTCGGGCGCAGCACGCTACGCCTGAATATGTGACATACTTCTCATAGTTCGAGGGCGTGGCTCCCACAAATCAAAAGCAATCCTCTCACCACGATGTTAATATCGCCTCTCTCGGCTTGGAGCAAGAGAACAGGGTAGGGAGCGGAATCAGACAATGAATATCTTCGTCTCAGGGTAATGAAACCCCTTCCAGCAGCCGTTGTGCTGACATCTCGACATCATCTGGGTGGGGCATACCGAAATGTGCCAACCAACTCATACGTCCAGCAGGGTTTAGCATAGCCATCCGCACATATCTTTCTTGCGGCCAAGACAATTGTCGCTGCTCTGGAAAACTTCAGCCACAGCAAAAGAGCTCGTAAATGAACTTGAAGGCTCGTCGGCTCCGAGGGTATTTTATCGCCGCACTGCAAGTCATGTATTTGCCCTCAATGTCTGACAAAACTGTTTTTAGGTGCGCTGTTAAACGTTATCGTATGCATACGATATTGCGCCAAGCAGGAGAAAGACATCTTCGCAACTTCCATCCTCGTCTCATATTTGCACAGCTTCCAACGATTGTCATGCAAGTGGGCTGCACGCCACAAATATCACACTTCATGTTCACGGTGAACCGCAATGCCTCCGGAACGCTTCAATCTCCGGAGAACATGCTGGGAGCCTGACACTTCCAACAACAAGTAAGCACACGCACAAGTGTCTTGCGAGCCTCGTGTTCAGTTCATTTCCGACTTGCTGAAATCCTGAAGGTTTGACATGCACGTCAAAAACGCAACGGACGAGCCCCGACATCCGTCCTCCGTGGTACGTTCTTACTCCAACGAACCACACTCGATCTCGATATTCCATCTCACCAAATCGCCAACTTGATTGTTAGCCTTTGTTAGCACGCATCCCCACATGTCTCGGACGACCCACTTGTTGTCGGTCTAGTGTGTTCGATATCATGGATCAAAACATCTCGGAAGGCGCATCAACGAATCTCAAATCATCTCGGACGGCGACTCGCCTCGCCCACTCCGCACCGACCTTCTAGCTCCATGTCATAATGGAAATAACATAACATCGTGGGCTTCTGTCTTGTTGGCGATTAGAGTAGCGTCGAGGCGAACTCCGCGGCGTCTTCGTTGAAACCAGCGTTGATAATTGCAAAGTCTTAGCCTACCGCAGGTGGTCGACACCAGAAGGCACTTCGCGCCCACGGTAGAGGCCTTCGATTTCAACTTCTTGCAGCACGGCTGCGTGTCGCTGACCATCTACGTCAGAGCCTCATTAGCACTCATGGGATAACCCAAGTTCATTTCGGCTCCCCAACTCCCAATCTATCAACCTTTAGCTCACGCGGCACAAAAACAGAGCCTTGGAGAACCTCAGAAGCCCTGGTACGATTGCGTAAAACAGCATGTAAAAGTATACGTACTTACCGTATGATGTACAATGAAATGCATTATCTGGGCTACTAGCTATGGCTATGATGCAATAGTGCGTTATCAGATCCATTTTTTGAGTAGTTTCGCGTTTATGCAACGGAGACGGAAGAGTGTAGGTAGGAGAAGGATCGGCCTGAGTACGAAGGTCCAGGTGCGTACGTATGAGCGGCAGAAACAGAAGTAAGAAAGACAAAAACGACCTCTGAAAGTCCTGTATAGGATTGCAAAGAAGCAACCATCGTCTTTACGCAGGTCCACCAACAATAGCCAAGAAACAAGTCCAGCCATAGTTCGTAGGGAGAAGAAAGAAAAAAGGATAGAGAAGTGGGGTATATGGGAGTCATTCGTACAACTTGTCCTTGAGATAACCATTAGTGAGTATGATGAGAAGCGTAGAAGTGGCGGCGACGAGAAGTCGAAGGCGGACTGACGCTACTACAAAGAGGGTAAGGATCGTGTTAAAGTGGGTCGTCGAGAACCTAGTGCTTAGTGCTAGCATCGCGGGAGAAGAAGAAGATGGAAGAGGAGGGAGGGAGGGAGAGAGAGAAACAAGCCTTGTCGTGTCGTGCAGAGCAGGGTCGCAGGTGCCCCCACCTGGTGAGCGGTGGATTAACGTTGCTTGTTCTAATGGGGGAAACGCGGACGGAGGGCGGAGGTGGAAGTGTGGAGCGCGCAACTCGACGCCACGAAGGATAGGTTGCCGACTAGCTTGTAAAGTAAAGTGGGTTTTGCGATTGATAGGCGGTAGGATGGGAGGGTGAAGGATGGGGATGGATGGGAAGGGAAGGGGGGGGCGATGCGATACTAAGCCCGCTTTGCACTAGCGCCCCACGACGCCACGAAGGACAACACAACATACGAAATAAGTCAGGGAAAGGAAGAGAAGCACGCAGCGAGGACCGAGCCAGTCGACATCTGCAAAGTCAGTCCAGAGTCGATCTCGAAGTCCCTCTAGTGCGATCCCTTGCGAGCCCTCACTGGCGGAGCCGTCGTCTGCGCGGGAACGCTCGCACTTGCGCTCGTGACAGGAGCAGCCACACCTCCTGCAGCAGCCGCAGTAGGAGCAACCGCCGGCGTCGCAGCAGCACCTCCAGCAGCAGTAGCACCACACGCACTAGCAGGAACAGGACTGCTCATCGCCAACCACGCATCAGGGTACACACACCCCGACACCGGGAACACAGCCTGCGCCGTATCCTGGCTGTCAGCCCACCCGTTCGGGAGCGCAACGCCCTTGTCTGCGTTCGTGAAGCTCGGCGGGGGCAACGTGACGGGTGTGCGAGTGGAGGTGTACGTTGGGATGAGGGAGACTTGGCCGGCGGGTACGCCGTTTATGCTCGTAGGCGGGAACTGGCCGTATTGGGCTGTGACGGAGGGGGCGAGGGTGCCTGCGCCGGCACCACCTGTTGCGGTGGCGGGGTAGTTGCCACTGAATTGAGCACCGAGTGCGCCGAGCTTGCCACACATGCCGTGAGAGAGACGGGGGTCGTTGGGGATGAACCCGTTGTCGAGACCGACCTTGTACGACCAGAGAGGAGCTGAGACTTTGCCTGTGTTGTCTTCGCCGATCTGTGTGCATGAGCGTTGGGTTAGCCATGTTGTGTGTCAACTTGAGCTGAACGCACCTTCCAGGTCCAGAAGAACCAGTGCTGCAGAGCGTCCATGCTAGCAAGGATGAAGTTCTGGAAACCATTCTTCATCGCCGGCGTCCACTGACTAACATCGTTGAACACAGTGCAGTCTCCACCAAAGACAGGTCCATTGCCGACACCACGAACGAACAGCCCACAGTCGTTGATAGCGTTGGAGAACTCGCCTGCGACGGTGATACCAAAGTTGTCTCGGCTAATGCGCATACATGCATGTGGTCAGTGAACCATTCCCAAGCATGCGTATAGTCACCAAGAGCCTTGAAGAGTGACTTACCTGTTGTTCAAGTTTGCACCCCATGCGTTGCAAGCCTGCTTGGGCCATACACCGCCCATCATCGTGCCATCACCACCGTCTGCCGGAACATCAATAGCCGCAGTGTTAGGTTGACCGTCGAAAGCAAAGTAAGGGTGATTGTCTGCGCATATATTCAGCATACCATCCTCCATAACTCGAGAAAGAAGTCAACGTACCGAGAGCAACACGATCTGAGCCAGCGAGTTTGTCCACCCAAGTGGTGAGAGAGCTGAAGCCGTCGTGGATGGTCATAATCGGACCCTTGCCAGTACCAGTAATAGAACGGATGAGGTTGTGTGCTTGGACGTAGCTATGTTGATATCGTCAGTGATAGGGTCTTAAAAGAACGGGCAAAAGGCGAACGTACAAGCTGACCATCTGGTTCACACCCAATTTCTCGATGAGAGGCTCGTTGAGAATACTGAACATTGGGATGACATCGACGTATTGAGGCTGAGGGTGGTATTGTCAGCCACGCTCGTCACTTGGCGAATAACGGAAAATGAAGAGCCAGCTTCGGGCTGCGCATGTTACTCACCTGAGAGATAAACTCCGTGATCGTCCTAATGTAATCCAGAGTACGCTGCGCATTCGCATAGCCCATAACGCCATACATGAAGTTTATCTGTCCAAGCTTCCCAGAGTGATTATACCCTACACACATCACACCCCCGTCATCAGCATCCCTCGCTGCCCACAAAAAGGATCCGGATGCCACTCACCATTCTGCGATCCCGGAATAGCATGCAGATCCAAATTGACCCTAATCCCATACTTCCTCGCCCACTCAAACACCCTCAAAATATACGTCCAGCACACCTTCTGCAAAAACGGCTCCGCGTCCTCCGGGCCATTCGGCGCGTTCACGCTCCCCACGTCGTCCCACTTCTCTATCGCCCAGAACGGGATGGGCAGGCGGATCCAGTTCAGGCCGGCCGCGGCGATCTGCGCCATATCTTCTTCGGTGATGAAGGTGCTGTAGTGCTGTGTGAGGAAGTCGGTGAGGTTGCCTGTGCTGGAGACGTTCACGGAGAGGTCCCATTCGTCGTGTGCGCCGGGGTTGGACTGGAAGAGGGCGGGGGAGATGAAGGGTTCGAGGACGAAGAGTCCGCCGAGGTTTACGCTAAAGACGCGCGCGCGGGTTAGTATGTATAATGGCGTGAGTGGCGATGTAGCACGTACCCGTTGATCTTGTTGTTGACCCAGTCCCAAGGCTCGCTCAGAGCAGGCGTCCAACTGTTCGGCTTCGCCGAGTTGTTGAACGGGTTCTTCGGGTCTTGCACCCAGAACCCTCCGAACGAGTTATTGTACACGAAAGTCGTCCCATCATCCTTCGTCACCGTACTCCCGTCTCCTCCCCACGTCGCCAAGTTCGTCTGACCCTTCCCCCCTCCGCTCCCATTCCCATCGCTCGTCCCGTTTCCATTCCCGCTGCCAGAGCCATTATCGCCAGAAGAACCGCCACTGGACGTGCCGCCGTGGGCAGACGCGTTGTTGTTAGAGTTGTGTCGCGTGGTGAGGACCACGGGGACCACTACGGCGACTACTACGACCGCCACTAGCGCTGCTAAGCCGAACAAGACGATGGGTCGCTTGAAAAAGGGACGTTTCCTGCCGTATTCGTACGAGTCGCCTGCCACAGGCGCGGCGATGAATGGAGAGCCCTCGCTTGTTTCCTTGGGTGCTCCCGAGAGCGCAGTGACAGAGTTGTTGGTTGGGGTTGCTAGAGGTTCACGCTCGTATGCAGAGTCGTATCCGCCTGATTCTCGCGGTGTCGATGGGAGAGATTGACCGATGGAAAGGAAGGACGGGTTTGGTGGGGGTAGGAAGTCTGGCTGAGGAGGTGCAGTGGCGTAGGACGCGCTGGTCCTCGCCTGCGAGTTGCGAATGTCATCCCCGTACATCGACATTGTTGGAGTCGGCTGCCGTGGCCTGCGTTAGAAGTCGGTGGTGGTAGGGTGTAAGATGAAAGTGAAACGAGCACAAGCCGCGTGGGCTGAACTCTGCGAGAAATAGTAACGAGGGACGGCGTAGGGATGAGGCTGGAGGAGGGGACGTAAGGAGAGGCAGTGAGGGTACGGGTTGAAAGAGCAACTCTGGGCGCTGAAGAGGGATAGGTGAGAAAAAATAGACTTCTGCTGAGAGTCGAACACGTACCGATCAATCCCAATCCGCCGTTTCAGCTGCCGTTTCTGGCACCGTCTAGTGTGCTAGTCCGAAGAGTGTCTTGGACAACGTCGAGAACGTCAACGACGACGCTGGCTACCCGAGACGGAGGAGAGCAAGACGACGGAGAAGGAGGAAGATGGCGGGGACATGGGCTTGAGACACGAAGGCGACCTTTGCCCGAACACTGGGAAAGCCACATGACTGCCCTTCTCGGCAATCCCCCTTCCTTATTTGGGTGTCTGTTTCGCCGAGACTTCCTCCTGATCCCCTGTGCGTGGCTCTTAGCTCAGGGCTTCACAACGACCATCTGCCACCCATTTGCTTTCCTCAACAACCGCTTTTCTGTGTGGATGGATAACTGCTGCTGTACGCAGACTCTGCAACAGCAATGAGAATACTATCCATGCGTGGTGAGAATGCACCCTCACGAGCCGCAGCTATGATCCCACCAAACCTTGCGAGCTGGTGACTTCCATGTTCCCCTCGAGGTGGTGGAGCTTATTTACAATGTCTTCCCTCGACATCAACCCAGATGTTCCCGTGCTCGCGGGATCCGCAGTGCTCGAAGATGGGTCGAAGCTCGGTACGCCGCCATGCCGAGTTTCTTGTGCACAACGCCTCTCACTTGGTATGTCAGTTCTCAGGTCTTGTCTCACTCTTGTGTTCTTTGTTAATTGTTTATTCTGGAGTTATTAGCTTCCCCGACGGTCTCCCTAGAACAGGGGCGGCACGCTTGGTTTCCTTGATGCGCTTTAACTCTCGGCGCACCCTCTCATTCGTGAATCGAACTACTGATGGCACTGATCCGCTCTTCAAAACAAATTTAGAATAACCCTCGTATTTGAGGGAGACAGCAACCTATTCAAATCCTCCACACAAGAAAAATCACGTCCACCGGAGAAGCCGAGGAAACTACGAAGACGGCGGGCCATCCCCGCACGCATGTGTGCTGTCTTTATGCGCTTGTGGGGGTGGCCCTGTGGTTTTATGGTCGTTTCTATGCTGGTAGACTACTGCTGGTGGTAATTTGCATTTCGTTACACAGCTGTGGATGCGTAGGGTGGGGTGTGTGAAGAAACTTATTACGATGTTAAGTGGAGTTGGATGTTGAGGGGACATTTGTGCGAAAGAATTGCAAGCGAGGTGCGTTGCACGCATCACGAACACGACGTGTATTTATTCCACCCTGTTGGCGTAGTATCTACAGCCGTAGAATTGCTGTCACTATGTTGTGCTACGTACTTATATATTTGACATGACCGGACAATTACAGGGTTTCCTGGAGGTTTAAATCAACGGCACGCCTCCACCGCAAACCTGCATTTTTAACATAACATGCACTTCACTCATGCACATTCTAGGTTATGCTCACAGTGACGTCTACATCTTCGATATATGTATCATGGTGGCACCAACGCAAACTCACGAGCTCGCCGACCGACGCCGAAGAAAGCTTCAGCCTTCTACGTACGCACGATAACCTTACTTGTGTTGACGGCGAACAGCAACATCGGCGCGTTCAAACGTCCACTCGTGGTCACAACGTTCATCATCTCAAAGTCGCTTGAAGCCATTTCTATCGAAACCTATGCGGCAAGATCTCTGTGTTTCTTATCTCTTCTCTTGTAGCACTGACATAGTCTTACTAACACCCAATAATAGAAAGCATGGCCCTTTTATCGATCCTCGATAACCTTATGATGTCGGCGAATAGCAACACCGATGCGTTCACTGGCCCACGAGTGAAGTTCACTCGTGGCACTTGAGTGATAGCCCGCCACTCAACGAACCTTGTACGGCGAGATCTTTCGCGATCTGGCTATCCCGGAGGCACGCGACCGTTTCCTGTGCGACATCTTACGACAATTGGACAGGCTGTCGTGCATTGAACTCTGTGCTGACGAGGTCACAATCAAAGCTGACTATTTGGAAGGTTTAGATCCTAGCGTTCGGTGAGTATCATAATCTACCTTAGTAATTGAAACTCTGCCAAATAACTCCGATGTTATTCTTTCGCGCACAGGCGACTTGGCCATCTGGAAACTACTACGAAAAGGTGAATATCAGTTGCCTTCTTCCCTCGTATCTCAATTTGCTAACCAGGTGCTTCGCAGATCAAACAAATTCTGACATGAGAAGGCCCCCATGGCTTGCCGCGGGTACACATGGATGACCACTGGCATGGTCACAGCAGTTTGACAAGCCGAAGCACACGAACCAGGAAACGCGGAAGATAGTGCTGTAAGGCATAGATCACTCACACATCACACATCTCACTTATCAAATCTTGTAGACCTCGGGGACCCTGTACCACACTCCCTCCCCGAAATCTCAAGATCCGACTCCCAACGGCGAAGGGCCGGTCCTCTTACTTATGCATAGTACACATGCACGGGCCAACTCCCGAGTCGGGTCCACCATGGACCGTCGCGATCACACTACGCAAGTAAGTACGTGCTCGTCCGAGTTTCCATTCTGACCGTCAAACTCTACTCACCTATCGTGTTTAGGATCTTCCAGGCAGGTGCGATAACTCGCTGCGCGTGCGTGTATGTGTATACAGATGTGCACCCGATAGATGGATGACAGCTGACTCCCATAGACGCATCTAGTTGTACACAGTATCTGGGCAGGCGATCGGACTTGGATGTCGTGGGTCGAGAGAGGTCCAAGGACTGTTCCTCGACAGAGGACTGTTCGATACTTATGTGTATCAACGTGGATTCTCTATGTGGTACTTCACCGAGGTGGAGTCTTTAGTTTGCTGTGAGCCTATGTGACTGAAGCTAGGGGAGGGTGCCGATTAGGTGTGGTGAGGGTGTTGCATTTATACAGGCACGGCCAGCACCCAAGTGATCCACCAGCTATTTCGGCCGCCGGATACATCTCACGTACGTTACTTGTTCCTCGGTAGTCCAACACACACTTACGTTCTCCAATTCATAGCTGAAACAAATGTCACTGGGACTACAGATAATACATATGGCCACCAGACAGTCTTCTATCTCCGCGTCGCCTCTAGATGACTATCACCGTGGTTCCTCGAGGCCTTATAGAACTCTGTGGTTGCCCCTTTGACGACATACCGTGTATACATCTTCCCTCCACTCTCACCAAGACTTCGCCACCACGCACGAATACAAACATATCCTCGCATCGGGAACTCGACAAACCAATATCTTATGTCATATCTCGTCATCAGCCCACAAACCCACATCGTCCAAAATCCTCCGTGAAGCATCTGCAACACTCCATTGGCCGACACAATAGAGTTCACCTTGACTCACCGCGCCCGGTCAAGTCCGCAATTCACTAGCGTTCGCACACTGTCCTCGACTTTACGCCATTCGGTGCTTATACCCGCGACGCCCTAAACCTTGTCAGTCGAGGTCGACCTCGACCACGAGCTCTTCCGATTCCGATCGTGAGACTGTATACTTGGTCCGCCTTCGGGCAGGCTTCGTGGTGAGCTGCCGGGGTGTGCACGCATGGGGATAACGGGACATGGTGCGCTCCCACTCCGACTGGGGGAAGGCGGGCGCCGATCAGTATTGGGAGGGCACAGTCGGTACTTATCTGTATCTCACTCGTTTGCAATGATCTAGATGCAGAGCTCAAACACGCACATCCAACGCGCACGGCGTATCAAATGTGTTAGCCAGGCACGGGTAAGTAGCACAATACTGGGCACACTGCGCTTTACATATGAAACACTGGTCGCACATTGACCCACCGACCGATTCAATCGCGTGTGGCCCACAACGATCTCTGGGACTAGATTCTCGCCGGTTATCTGTGTCGCTTCGCCATCTTCTCTCCTGCTCCAGTAGATCAGATACTGGGACTGTGTGATACCTCCGGTATCGGGCACGAGTGTCCGCTTGTTCTTTGGCTCCATTTGGGACGATGTCCGAGAGTGTAGCTACTTATATCTCCAGCGATGTACATGCCCGTAGTACTAGTTGCTGCACCATCATAAGTACTAGAAACATCATGTTGTCGTTGCAGTGTAAAGAGACGTCAGTAGTAGTGCCGTCACTTCGAGTTCACGCAGGACAATGAAGCAGAATATATCTGTCACCTCTTCATGTAAAACAACGATTAGAATACGTGCTTGAGAAAGATGATACTCATATGTTGTGACTTATAATGATAGCTAAAAGGTATTAAAAGGGATTCCAAGACTCCTTCTATGCCCATTGGCTGGATTGAACAACCGACCTCACCATTACGCTGTTACGAGTGGCGCGCTCTACCACTGAGCTAAACGGGCGATATCAGTGACTTTGATTTAGCGTTGATATCGGCATTGACATATTCCTCAAGCCTTTTTATACAACCCTGACATCATCATGTTTGTCATATACTTACCTCGAACCACTATGTCTCTGCAGTCGTTGATCATGGACACACAAATATTAATGAGTCTAGCCCCATTATCATGCAGTATGTTCCGGTTCATGTCCGTCGCTGCTTTTACCTAACCACCCGTGAAAAGTAGCTCGGGGCCATTAGCGTTTATAGGTGGCTCTCAAGTTTTCGCGATGACATTGTCGTTTTCTTCTTCCAATGAACAATGATTCATGAGTAACTAACTGGCAGAGAGGTGGCGATTATCAGTGGAGGATAGTACTACTTCGAGTCCTGGTCGGTATGCAACCCGGTGAGTACTGCACCCCTGCACACCATTACCAACGAATGACCGTAGGCAATGTACTAATATCAGCATGTTTCTTACGCACGCCGTCTTCAATGATACGATTACCAATGGAGCTGTTACAACGCAATATAGCCTGAGCTAACCACCTATCGGCCACGAATTGGAGTACTGACGAGCAGATGGTAGTTTCATGACCTCCAATTGAGCTATCGCTTTGCTTACGGTCCTTCAAGCTTCGAGTTTCAAACGTACACGTAGTGAACGGAGAAGCTAGTACTCCACAAGTGTAGGTTGGGTCTAGACTGAGCCGGTGTTTTTCCTGCACCGAGTGCCCAACGATATGCACCTACGACAGCAACCTCCGATAACTAACGGTTGTTGATGCGTGTCTGCCTCTGGTAAGCTTCCTTTCATGATGCGTCCAACCGCATCACGAGCTTCTCACTTAGCAGAGCGAGGACTAAAGTCCCGACGAATAACATTCAGTCCGATTGGACCGTTATTCCATCTCCACCGAGCGTAGGCAACAACACGTTGCTGTAACACGGACGCATCTTCATCGTGGCTAACACGTCGACGGAAGTTGTTCGTTGGAGGTGTGTTGCTGGTAAAATGACGTGGTCTGCGGTATGCTATTTCCCTGTACGCTGAGGTCAAAGCTTCGGTATCACTCAAACCTTCTATCCGCCTGTTTAGGTATATATGTTTCCTTACCACAATCCATCGAATCTGGTAGTCCAGACTATGAGAGTTCCCGCTTGTTTCGTTCTGCCATTGCCTGCAGGTGATGTTAACATCATATCCTCTTATCGCTTTTGCGCTCAGTTTTTGACCTTGAACTCGGGCCTTCATGGTACGGTCAATGGGCCATTCTCAAGCTGTATGAAGAATCCAGTGACATAACGAGAGTATGCATTACTCCACAATCTCCAATTTCATCGCATTGGATCCATATCGGGATTCTACGTAATGATCAGTTCTATCACCACCATGCGTTCGTCGGTGGATTGTGATTTATGCGAGTGACTTAGCTCGTACTCAACGGAGCATTAGTGGGCTACGTACGTTCTGCGCTGCGTAATGCCCCTCTACTCTCATGCATCGCAACAGTTGTTTCCACGTTCAAGTTACGTGCACATTGCCCGGTGAGTTATCTTCGGCGCGATTGTACCTCATACCTCATGATGAACACGTCCTATTGAAGGTTCCGGCAGCTTTCCTACACGGACTTCCTGTACGCTCAAGCGATATGGATCTGGCTCCTTCTATCGAAGTCAATACAGAACGCATGGATATACACAGGAGTGCAACTCAAAAGAGAGCTTCCCCACGGATGGTGAAGCACTCCTGTATTACACACATTTCTTTGAGTAAGTAAACCTACCTCTGTTTTAAACTGGCTAGTGGCAATAACCTCCTGTTCAAACGGATCGAAAGCATTCGGGCATTCGCTCTCTCCGGTTCTCAGAACTATGGCTAAACGTCACGATCCTCCGATTCGTAGCGGTCATGAACGTGGGCCCACTCTTCAGCTGATGAAGCTTGTAAAAATCTTCGCTGAATGTAACGGCTCACAATGTTCACAGCTCCATAGCAATCAGCTATCGCTGAGTTGTTCATAGATTGAAGTGGCTTTGAAGACGCGCCATCCGGTTCTCTGTCAAGCGCTTCTCAAATTTAGGACCCTGTACGGAAACACTAATCACATCGCTATGGGCGACACAGCTGCTATCTGCCATATGTGGATGAATTGTCTCTCACTGAAGTCGATTTATTGACACGCAATGTTCTCACCTGCTTACTTTCGATACAGATGACCATCCGCGAACATACCATCTCGTCTGTGAAGACACGTTCAGCTATTTTTGCCAGTGACTAAAACTGTCAAAAAACGGACCGTCGCGTCCTATCTCATCCAAGGACAAATATGGACCGTAAATACTACTCGTACAAAACGGTATAAAAGCGAAGTGGACAGCCTGCCGAATCGCTATTAGACCTCTTCCAAGTCCATTTACCCTCCGTATCACCCTATTGGTATGTGACCATACTGTGTCTCCTCCAACACCTTCTGCTCACCCTTACTCAACGACAGAATTGGTACATAGATTTACCATGGGCAAGCTTACGCCAGCCGTTTCCAATGGTTCCAACGAAGATGTAAGTAGGACGCGTTGCTCAGTACACTACTATGACTCACGTTCTCGTGCAGTGGAAGAAATACCGCACCATCATTACCGAGTTCCTCCGTCGCGTCAACATTCCTATCGAGACTCTTCATTCGCCTTCTAGAGAAGCCGTTGAGAAGCTCGTGCTCGACTACACTAAGGAATGGGAGAAGATGGGCCTCACTGCCGACCGATGGAGACCTTACTACAAGGTCGCGATCGACCTTGGAGCTGTAGGATATGGCCACACTCGAGTCGACGTACAAGCCCAAATTGCATTGTTTTCAATCCTCGGGATGTGCATCGACGAGTTCGTGGCCAGTGACGAAGCCTTAGATGGCTTCACCGACAGACTTCTGAGCGGGGAACGCCAACTCGATCCACTATTAGACTGCATGGTCGACAATCTCAGTCGCATGCGTCAATTCTATCCTCCTTACGCCTCGAAATGCATCACCCTCTCGACTATCGAATTCATCGACAGCACTCTTCACGATAAGGATGTAGTGGGAATGAAACTACACGCAGCCGCACTCCCCTATGTCAACTTCAAGAGGATGCATAATGGCATCGCCTCTGCTTACGCTTTTTTTATCTGGGATAAATTTTCGTTCCCTGATGTCAACAGCTATATCCAAATTATTCCGTAAGTCCTGCTCTCAGCGCAGCGAGTTTTGTGCTGACGTCTTTTTTGTAGAGAGGTCATGATCTATGACTGTCTCTGCAAGTAAGTGCCAATCGAAATGTATCATCGAATATAAATAGTAACTTACAAATGTCCAGCGACGTCCTCTCGTTTTACAAGGAGGAAATAGAGGGCGAAAGGGACAACTACATCCACAACCGGGCCCTTGTCACTAACAAGGATACTGACGCTGCGCTTTCAGACGTCATCGACGAAGTCGTGAGGTCCGTTGACTCGGTCAGAGTAATTCTTCAAGGAGAGAAGGAGAAAGATACATGGGAGGTCTTTCTGAAGAACTACACGGCGTTTCACTACATGACTTCTCGTTACAAACTGAGCGAGTTGCTTGATAGCGAAGCTGTTCTGTTCTAATGACGAAGATGTAGCCACTTCGTAGATTTATCATAGACAAGCATGTCAAAGATATAGCTATATGCGACATGACATGCATGAGATTTGGGATGATGTACATATCGGCGTGTCTGGCCACGATGGCCGTTCGATGAGGCGCCTAACTGCTACTACGCTTTCCTGTTTCGCTCGCGCGTTCTCATTCGAACCTCCACTGTGGTCCATGACACCATGATTTGACTCAACCATGACCTCTACTGTATACCGTGATCATAGCATCATTCATCTAGTTGTTCCGTTCTATCCGGTGGGCCTTTGCCATATTTACTTGATGATATCAAAGCGCACAGCATGAGCCAATGCGGTAGAGTAGAGGAGTTCTAGTCCAGATGCTCCAGCTTTGTTCCATCTGGCTCAAACTACGGTCAGTACACAATCCAATTCAAGACAACACACAGTAATCCGAGTACTGACTGAGCAACTTTGTCTAGATGTACCGTTTACGTTACTGCGAGAAGCAGCGACCAGAGCTGACGCAGGCCAGCAGGGAAAACCATCCGTGCTAAATAGACCATAAAAGACATATTATAGAACATACAAGTACTATATAGATATGATAGCTGATAGTACTAGGTAGCCTTCGATTATTAAGGTGTCCTTTGGTATCAGACCTTATTAATGTTCATGAGCGGTTATGAATGTTACTATAGCACCCCTTCGTCATAATTGTATGGTTCACGCAGTCATAGATAGTCAAAGATAGCTGGCGATAGTGCGAACATAACATATATTCAAAGCATGACTAGCAACGACATAGGCGGAAACAACTTCAGCAAATATGTAGATTAAAACAGAGAGTAGCTAAGATAGAAGAAGGCGAGAGCGGCCTATTGCAAGTGCACCGTGCCACGACCGGATTTATGCATCCAAGCGGTCAGCGTCCAAGTTGTCGAAGTCAAGGTCTTCGAGAACTTCGTTTGCGTCGGCTCTGGTGGTGACAGACGTGCTACATCCACTGGGTAGAGCTTGCATTGAGCGTGGTAAAGACATAAAGATAATCTAAACTCACATGACATCCTCAAACAGTTTCTTCAAGAGGCGGTGATAAGCCCCGGGCCTCTGCTCTTGTATACTGCGGAGAACAGTCACATGCGTCTCGTAAATAGCTGAATACTGGTCCGCCGAAAACTCCGTTGACTGCGAACCCTTGCTAGCCCGAAAGTTGAGCAAAGCCGCATGAACCTAGCAGTCATGTGAGTGATAACAAGGAGCCGCCAGGAAGGCATGCCATACCGCAGTCGCTGACAGCGCGATGACAGGGACAGGAAGCTCGAGCAGCTTATCACCTTGCCAGTTAACCTTGAACATATCCACATTGTCCTTGATGAAGTTGCGGTTCCGAGTGATGAGGACGTCCTGCACAACATCAGTAAGAATGCTGTTCTCATAAGGACGAGCTCGAGCCGCGTTCTCCTAGTAGTATACGTATACACTCAGTGCCAGCATAATGAGAGTAGAAATGGGTTTTACTAACCGACAATCCGACCGGATAAATATATCTTTTCCTTTCGAGAAGGTCTTCAACCCGTCTAGCAGGGTCACCGCCGTTGTTCAGTCCGAAATATGCTGCTACTCTAGCCGCTGCCGAAGTTCTGAACCTGCCCCGGAATTGGCTCATCCGGGTGGACAACTTAGGAGTTATCAGTGAAGGAAGCGGTTCAAGAACATTCAGGTGGAGCTGCTTACCGCCTCTGCAAGAACACGTGCATAACCAGTATCTTCACGCAGACGATTGTCGATTTCAGGGCACTCCGAATTCCAGGCTGCTACCGTGAGTGTTGTCGTCAAGAAACGAATCTTACTCCGTGCGTCTATATCTTCATACGCATTCTGAGTGACCACACTCAGTTTCATCTCCTCCTCCGCGCGATGAAACACCTTGCGAACATCAGCACTAGACTGATTAAGAGCTAGATTACCGTGCGAAGTGACGGCGATTGCCGTCGAAGCTGACCAGACTAATACGGGAGCGTTACGCTGCGGCAGATGAGTGGGCTGGGTGGCAGACGGCGAAGGCGCAGCTTTTTGTGCCTGCTGACCCTTATTTGCATGCGCACCGCGGGCTTGCTCATTTGCGCCGTTAGCAGGGCTGACTTTGCTTGCATCAGGGCCCTGCCATGTTGCCTCCTTGCATTTTTACGAATGAGTAAGAGTTACTAATACCGCTGCGAGCTGCGTACCTCAGATCGGCGTTTCTGTTCCCGCTTAGAGAGCTACATCGAATAGCTTAGTAATGAACAATCTGTAAACGAGGAATAGTTACATACCTTGGGACCAGTGGCTCGCGCGTCCGTAACACCCTCGTCTGTTTCAAATAACTTAGACACATCTGCATAGCTCTATAATACTATTAGCATGATACAGATATACCTCAATATGCATACGTACCTTCGTGCGAGTGAGCGCAGTCAAGCCGTGGGTGCGCACATATTCGAGTTCCGAATCACTATCGCATTCCGTCTGAATATCATCAACTTGCTGGCTGCCGACTGGATCGTCGTCCGCATCGTCAAGGTCTCTAATGGGAGTCCATCTTGGTTGCTAGTATTCACAAAGTATGAGCTCGGAACGATGCAGGTATTAGGTCGGACACTCACATCATAAGCCGTGGGATCATACAGATCATCTTCCTCAGGTTCAAAGTTCGACTCTGAGCCACTGTCATGCGCTCGAGGTCCCTCTTGGTCCCTGTCCGTGGCGTACTCAGGCCCGTTGTCATCGTCGATGTCAGAGACTCCGACCGTATCGGCAGCCCAGTCTTCACGGTCGCGACTCTCACGAGTATGCTCTTGATTCCCTTGAGGCTGTGCCGCCTGCTGTTCTGCTTTCTTTCTGGAGCGCTCCTGGTCACCATGTTTGACGATGTTAGCAGCTGCCTCCGGAGCTATCACAGCTTTCTTGCTTGCGGAACGTGGAGGTAAAACACCGCTTGTTGGTGCGTCATCTTCGATGTCATCATACTTGGGTGCACGAGATGGAAGTACTGGAAGGTCACATTCAATATGTTAGCTGTGAGATCAAAAGGAAAACTTTCGTCTCGAACCTTTGGCCCGCTTGTGTGTTCCCTTTTTGACCGTCGGAGGTTGCTCTGCAGTGCTCTCCTTGCGACGCCGCTTCTTCTGATTTTCGTCCATCCACACTGGCATATTTTTAGCTACGTCCGCTCAGAGAATATCGCTAGTCTCACCTTGCCTCTCCTTAGCCTTAGTCATTGCACTGCGTTCACCTTCGTTTATTGGTTAGATTAGGTATCACAAGTGAATAAACACCATACCTCTGTTGAGACTCTCTGTGACTAGAGCCTCGTCACGAAGGCGTTGAGCCTCCCTGTTGGCTTTGCGCGTAATTGCCGCCCTTTGCGCTGCAGTAAGCGCAACACTTGCAGGAGAGCGAGGAAGAAAGTTAGAGGAAGGACGTTGCGACATTGCCGGGTGTGTAGAACTGCGGTGACTCTAGTAAGCTGAGGACCTCTGAGAGGAGCAGGGGGAGGGAAATGTCAGAAACTTATATACTCACGGTATACTGGCCAAGTCCGAGTTGTTTGTAAAACACAAAACAAACCACAACACTGTAAGATCGGATGATTTTTGTAAGCGACAGTGAAGACGAGTATAAACCTCGGCTACTCACCTATGAGTACGGCGATAGCAGCCCGACGGCTAGCCAGTGAGGTTCATTATTAGGCGGGAAGCCACTCGCGGATACTTACACCAATACCGATGGCGACCGTTCTTGGCACACATGTATCGACTCGCGGTGAGCAATGGTGCTGCCGGAAACGTTGTGGAGCGCGAGGAAATGGCCCGCCATTACTTGGGAGTTCTGGTCGTGCACCGCAAGCTCTTGCTGCTTTTGCTAAAACAAACCTTGTCAAGTTTAATGTAAAGCCTAGTGTTGTGCCGTCCCCACTTTACCGTTGTATACTTCACTTAGTTCACTACCAAACTCGCCGGCTGGAGAGGCTACTCGAATATGGGACAGCACGCGATTCGGCCGGAGCTATCATCGTTGTCCTGTCTGGAAGTTGCGCCCGTGAGCAGCATTTGGAAAATACTGGCTCAGGGCTGTTACTGTCCAGCGATCTGACACACGGATAATTTCAGCTCACACCAAAAACTGATGATCATGACAAAAAGAAGACAGACTGTTCTTGATACGCAGGTGATACATGCATAATAGCATGCAGACCGCTATCCCAGGTCTTCGCCAAATATGTGATACTGCTGGATGAGACAGTCGGAAGACATGGTAAGAGAGGCAGTACCGTGTCCGTGGTTATGGAGAGAAGAGCGGAAGTATGGTGGTGCGAAAATGGGAACGGCATCAGAGAGCGTGAACAAGACATTGCCTTGGGGAGAGCCAGGTACGAGCTCGGGTTCAGCAAGAGGTATAGGAGAGATTCCAACGGATACGACAGAAGGGGTGTAGACGGTATCGGCTGGAGCGGGCAATGGAACGAGTTCGGGTTGTGGAGTGTCATCCCTCACCGGTTCCTCGACCACTACTTCGGGTTCGACATCTGCTTGTGTAGATGCGTCAACGCGAAGTACCGGCAGTGGTGGAGGCGCTGTTTCGGGTTCGGGTTCAGGTTCAGGTTCGGGTTCAGGCTCGCCAGCCACTTCTACAGCCTGGACGGGCTCTTCGGGTTCAAGGTTCAAGAGGAGTGATAAGAGGTGTAGAAACGTCAGAATCCTTGCTCTGTTCGTCGATGGTACTCTCCGCCTCAATCTCAATAGGTGCGACCGTCAACGTGAGATCATCAGGCTTCACCGTTTCGACTTCCACATCTGACAGCGTCGGCGGTCGCTCAATCGTCGGAGTAGCTTCTTCCGGCATAGGATCAGGGAGGGATGGCGGCTCAATGACTTCTTCCTCTTCATCATCGTCAGGGGATGCGGACATGCCAGACAACGATACAAACGAAGTAGTCGGGCTCGAAGCAGTGACATACTCAGAGTCCGACTGTTCAGCGGGAGATCCTCCAAGCTGATCCTGCCCACCTCCAGACGCGCCTTGGCCCTGTGGTACGTCCTCCGACGCATTCGAACGTGGTGCCAGAGATGCATATCCACTAGTGTCGTAAGCTCGGGGATCGTCCACCTCTGCGATGTAACCGTATCCGGAGGCAGAAGTCGACTGTGCGGCACCTGGACCAACAACCCTCCGATGATACCGATCCGTGATGGTAGAAGCGGTCTCGATAGTCGTAGGAGCACAACAATCGCCTAGTAAGGACACAGACGCGGTCCCGTGGAAGGACAGAGTAGACACGACGATGTCTGTGTGTCACGACTATGACCAGGCTAGAGCTCGCTCGATGTCGAGAGTAACGAGGTCGCGTAACAAAAGTATCTAACAACTAAACAAGACCCTCGCAGAGACAAGTGTGGTGTGTGTGAGCACCGACGTCGAGGGACTAGCGATAGAGTTATGACTAGAGACCAAGTTAGTATTATACTACCGACAATACAAAGTGGAACTCATACCTAGAGACCAAGAGGTCGAAACTGAGGTCTCCAGGCAGAGCCCAGTGGGGCTTATATATGTATCTACGAGGACCCCTGGTACCGGGTCTGTACTCCTAACACCACTATGAGTAAGCAATGATGCAATGATGACGCGATATGATGCAATGATGACGCGATATGATGCAATGTTCTACAAGGTTCTAGCGCCTTTTATGGATCATGTGGGCGTGGGATGGAACTATACAGTATTACATAACTATGTCCCAGGGTCACGTGACTGGTCTTTCAGAACAGGTACAGAAATGACTTAGGAATTGAGAGAAAAATCGGAAAAATAGTAAAAATAAAAGGAAAAATTGTCCAAGTCGTGACATTACCCCCCTCCTAAAGGCCTTTTCTCCGGAAGGCTGGGGTGTCGTCAATACCAAGTTCCCAGTCTGGAACTTTACGAAGTGTCTCGGGTGGTGGTGGGTCAAATTCGGCGTTAATAGATCGGAAATTCATAGCAAGGAATAGCGAGGCTGCAACTGGACGAGGTGCGCCAGGGTGTTTCTTGTGGAAGTCAGCAATAGCCTTCTTTGCGTGCTTGACGTTTTCAAGGGGTTCCCAGCTGTTATCGCTATCTGGATACCCCTTCCACTTGATCCGGTACTCGAACTTCTTGTTCTGAACGTGCGAATCTAAGACCTTTTCTACTTCGTATTCTTCTTCTTCGTCAACAACGATTGGCGGTGGTTCGGGGAATTCTCGGTTTGGTACAACTTTAGCAGCTTTCGCTGGGCGGAGGCAATCCACATGGAAGATCGGGTGACGCTTATCTCGTTTGGTAAGCTTGAGACGGTAGTTCATTGGTGCAACCTTTTCGAGTATCTCGTAGGGGCCATCACGCTTAGGTGCCAGCTTGCTAGTCGGCTGACCCTTAGGGTGTTTTTCGCGCTCGAGATAGACTCTGTCTCCGATTTCGAACTGAGGCGTATTAGCAACCCCGTGGTCGTAGAACCGCTTCATGCGTTCGGCTGTTATCTCCAGAGCTGCACGAGCATCTTCCTGAGCTTCTTTTAGAAGTCGAAGGCGTTCGTCTGCCGCTGGAACCTTAGGGTTGGGGTTCAGCGAGACTTGAAACTCGGGAATGTAACCGTAGATCAACTCAAAGGGTGCTTTCCCAGTTGACGAGTGTACGCGGCTATTGAGAGCGAACTCAGCTATGGGTAGCCAATCAGCCCAATCGTCCTGTCGATACGCGCAGAAGGCTCGTAGATACTGCTCAATCTCTTGGTTGAGTCGCTCGGTCTTGCCATCAGTTTGTGGGTGGTAAGCTGTTGACATGGAGGGCGTGACCCCGAGGGCTTCATAGATTGCCTTGAGGAATTTCGATGCAAAGACAGAACCTCGATCTGAGATGATCTGCTTGGGGACTCCGTGGTGACGGAAGACCTGCGTGATGTAGTCGTGCACATGGTCTGGAGCCTTCATCGTTTCCTTCGAGGGGTAGCAGTGTGCTTGCCCTGAGTGTCGATCAACTACTACCGTGATGGAGTCGTACCCATTACTTTCTGGGAGCTTGACAATGAAGTCGGTCGTGACACTCTCCCAAGGGGTGTTGGGAGGATCAAGCGGTTGAAGCGGACCGCGAGCTGGCGCAGGGAAGATCTTTGTTCGTTGACAGACATCGCAAGTGTCCACGTATTCGTGTACGAATTTGGACATACTGGGCCACCAGTAGTTTCGCGAGAGAAGCTCTAGTGTCTTGTAGCGACCGGGGTGTCCGGCTGCCGGCACGTCGTGATGAAGTCGGGTAAGCTCTTTACGTAGCTCAGGGTCTTTGGGAACATAGACTTTTCCCCGGAACAGGAGTAATCCATCCTCCGTGTTCCATTCGTCTAACCCTTTGCTGAGTTGCTTGGGTCCGAGATTTTGGACCTTCGCTAGAGCGTCTGCTACTTCCGCATCCTTCGTTGAACATTCACGAATACGTTTCAACAGCTTTCTATCCGGTACTACCCTTGCATGTCCCCGTTGAGAGGCAGCCGCCCGAAACCTGTCCGGCGTCAGAATCACTTGGTTCTGATTGTCATCCTCGTCTTTGACTTCATGTTGGCTTTGCCGAGTAAGGGCATCAGGTTTACCCATGGCTTTGCCTGGACGTGGTACAATTTCAAAGTTGAACCGTGATAGGAACAACGCCCACCGAGCTTGTCGTCGCGTGAGGTTTCTGGCCTTTGTCCAGTACTCCAAGTTCTTGTGGTCTGAATAGACTATGAACTTCTCAGGGAGCCCTTCCAAGTAGTGGCGCCAGCTCTCTAACGCGCGAACGACTGCAAGAAGTTCGCGATCGTAGATCTCGTAGTTACGCTCAGTTTCCGTCATCCCTTCTGATAGATAAGCTACAGGGTGCCACGCCTCATCATCCTGTTTTTGCTCAAGTACGCCGCCCGTGGCAAACCCAGAGGCGTCTGTCTCCACACGCGTTGGTTTGTTGAAGTCCCACATGGCTAGTACTGGATGGGTGGCAAATCTCCCTTTCAGCTCATCAAACGCTGCTTGCTCTTCAGCTCCCCACTTCCAAGGCTCTTTGCCTGTCAGTCGATCTAGGGGTTTGCAGATTTTCCCGAAGTCTTTGATGAACCTTCGGTAGAAATTTGCAAAACCACGGAAACGTCTCACATCGGATGGGTTTTGTGGTGTTGGCCACTCAGTGATGGCTTTAACCTTCACTGGATCCATCTGAATACGATTGTGTGAAACTATCACTCCTAGATACTCGACAGAGGCTTGCTCAAACTCGCACTTTTCTGGCTTTAGGAATAGATCGTGTTCCCTGAGCCGTCTGAGTACTTCGTGAACTACTGTACGGTGTTCTTCCAGATCATTGGAGAAGATCAGGATGTCATCTAGATACACCGTGACCTTTCCTTCGGCAACGAGATCTGCGAAGATGTCGTTCATCATGTTCTGGAATGTTGCAGGCGAATTGGTAAGCCCGAAGAACATCACCGTGGGTTCGAACAATCCTCTGTTGGTAACAAAGGCAGCCTTGTACTCGTCTCCTTCCTTGATGCGAACATTGTTGTATCCCCATCGAACGTCAAGTTTGGTAAAGTACCGGGAGTCTTTCAACCGGTCCATTAACTCGGAAATCAGGGGTAGTGGGTATCGATTCTTGATGGTCATCTCGTTCAACTTTCGGTAATCTTGTACCGGTCGAAGACTTCCATCCTTCTTTTTGACAAAGAAGAAGGGAGACGCCATTGGTGATTTAGACGGTCGAATGTACCCTTTCTCCAAGTTCTCCTTGAGAAACTTGTCAAGTTCAACTTGTTCGTTCTGGGACAACGGGTAAACCTTTGCATGGAAGCCCTTTGCTTCTGGCGTCAGCTCGATGGCATGGTCATGTGGCTTGTGTTCAGGAAGGCGTTCTGATTCTGCCTTCGAGAATACGTGCATGTGCTCTCGATACTGTTCCGGAATCATCTCTTCTAATGTCTTGGTTGGTCTAGACTTGGCTTCGGCTTCGGCTAACTCAGTAGAGTATGTGTAGCCGGCCATGACAAACAGCCTGTCGTCTTTAGTGCATAGAGACGCATACAGAGACTCATGATGAGTGGTTGAATGACGAGGGGTGCCTTTTCCCCCAATTTGGGTGACTGGAGTAGCGGCTTGGAGCTTTGCCAACTTCTCTGGGTCAAAGGACGTCTCGTCATTACCCTGCTCATCAGTGGGTTCTTCCACATTGTCCGCTTCAAGGATATATCCCTTTCCTACTTCCAGCCGCTTTGGCTGCTTCTGCTTAGGCTTTTCTTTAGAAACTTTCTTCGAACGTGCAGGGGCCGTAAGCCGAACCTCCGTATCACCCTTACACGTCGATTCTGGTTTCAGAAGTCTGTCCTTTGCTTCGCAAGCCTCAGGGCACCCATCCATTCTGAGTATCCCTTCTGACCAATCGATACTGGGATTATGATATCTCAACCAGTCGATTCCAATAATAACATTTTCAGGGCCAATGTTTGTGACCGTGAATACTGTCCGCTCATCGTGCTCCCCAATCCTCATGTTGAGCACGGCAACTTCACTGATGGACCCATTCTGATTAGGTGTCCCATCGATGTTGTACACCGGGATTGGTTCCCTGAGTTTCCTTGTTCGTATACGGTTTTCTTCTACGAACCTCTTGTTGATGAACAGGGTGGATGCTCCACTGTCCACCATTGCTACGACTTCCTTCGATCTTCGCACACCGGAGACTGTGATGGGTACGTGGAAATGCTCTGATTCCGAACCTGTCTCATAAATACAATCGGCGAGTACATCGAATTTGTTGTTACATGGTATACGGGGTCGGACTTGCGTAGCTCTAAGAACGGCCCTTCTCAAAAATCCTCCTTAGCCTTTTTGAGCTCGTCAAGCTCCTTCTTCAACGCGTCAATCGTGTCCCTCATATTGGCGATGATTTCTTCTGAGTCTGCCGAGGACGATGCTGCGGTGGCAGTTGTATTGGCTGCTACTCGAGGACGACGACGACGTGGAGGTTCGGGGCATTCCCGGGCCATGTGAGGTGGGTTTGTCACCTTGTCACAGTTGTAACACTTCGTGTCGGCACGATACTGCCGAGTCTGCGAAGCATCTACTTCCATTGGGACTGGGCCCGAGTTGGTGGGTCGCGGTGCAGGCTGGAAGACTGGAGCTCGTTGCGTCGTAGTGGTTCTAGACGTAGAGGGCGTGGAGGGGGACTTCTTGTCCGCTGCCTCGCGTTCTCGTACTCTCTGGTTGGCTGCATAGGCCTTGAGGGCTCGTTCCTGCCACTCGTCGTACGTGGTAGGAGGTGTTTCTGCTGTGGCCAAACGAGTATACAACCAATTCGGGAGTCCAGAGGTGAACCTGATCTCCTTGTCTTTTCCTGACAACCCAGAGATTCGGTTGACCAGGGTACGAAACTCAGTGACATACGCGGCAACGTCCCGAGCATTCCTTTCTCTGGGCTCGAGGTTGCAGAGCTTGGTGAGCTCGATGATCGCGGAGTCTTCTGGGGTAGCATCACCAAAGAATTTTCGAAGTTGTTCTTTGAACTGGTCCCAGGTAGAGACGTCGTTAGGTAGAGCCCCCCCTTGGGCGGCCATGAAGTCTGTGATGCCGATAGCCCAATGAGCTGCTGATCCTTCCAGAAGACCCAGAGCAGTGAGGATTTTCTTGCGGTCTTCGATGACGTTGGCTGTGACCCAGTATGCATCACATTGTGAGATGAAGCGATCTAGGTCTCGACCACGTTCTCCTTTGTACTTCCCAGGCTTTACGGAGTCAGCTGTGGGGTTGACATTGATTTGGGGTGGGGGAACGTTCTGCATAGCAGCCTGGACTGCAGCGACTATGGCAGCGATCAGAGTTGGATCTGGTGCAGCTACTGGCGCCTGCACGGGCGCTGGTGGGACTTGTTGGGGTTGTTGGCCTTGACCTTCCATTGTGGGCGTAGTCGGAGAAGGTAGGGATTGTGGGGTAGGATTGACGTTGATCGGTGAAGGAATAGGCGTGGGTGCGCGCGAGTACTGCGGCGACGGTGGGAGTGCTGTGTTGACGGCAGTTTGAATGTCTCGAGGATGCTGATCTGGTATACACCGCTCGAAGCCCGAGTATCGTTTAACTAGTTGTAGGTCGGTTGGTGGCTGGTGATACCGGTTAGGGCACGGTTGTTCTGCGCAGTCAAAGAGTTGGTTTGTCTCCCTATTATCCCAACAGTCTACTCTCTCGTCTTCGTCGTAGACGTGCGGGTGCTCGTAACACGGAAGATGGGAAATGGTGGCGAGTTTTCCAACGTGCGACTTTCTACTACCACGTGCGTCACACTACTACGGACAGGAGTTACTGATTATGTTTTACCCACGGCTGTTTACCAGCTTCCTGGTTGCCGTTTGGTTCAAGAAGACACGAGCTTCGAGAACGCCTCCCTTGCGTGCTTTCGTTCCCTTAACACCTGGTTTCCCCCGCGTACGCGGATCTGTGCTTAAGTTCGTAACCGGCAGTTTTGCTCCCGTGGTGAGGAGATACCGCGCTACGTCAAACAGATGTTACTCTGCTTGAAACTCGGAGTATATCTCCGAACGAGCTTAACTCTTACAACGGCAGGTGTCGGGTGACTAGGCAACACAACAGAGGGGGTTGGTGAGTATGGAAGTTCTAAAGCTTGGTCCCTCTCAAGGGTGGTTACCAAGCCTACGTAGTACTGCAATGACCGTTTGCGCACGTCGGTCTACTCAGGAATGTGAAAGTGAAAGTGATACGAGTCTTGTCTGGGCGAGTAAAGGAGTTTCGACCTAATGTCACGACTATGACCAGGCTAGAGCTCGCTCGATGTCGAGAGTAACGAGGTCGCGTAACAAAAGTATCTAACAACTAAACAAGACCCTCGCAGAGACAAGTGTGGTGTGTGTGAGCACCGACGTCGAGGGACTAGCGATAGAGTTATGACTAGAGACCAAGTTAGTATTATACTACCGACAATACAAAGTGGAACTCATACCTAGAGACCAAGAGGTCGAAACTGAGGTCTCCAGGCAGAGCCCAGTGGGGCTTATATATGTATCTACGAGGACCCCTGGTACCGGGTCTGTACTCCTAACACCACTATGAGTAAGCAATGATGCAATGATGACGCGATATGATGCAATGATGACGCGATATGATGCAATGTTCTACAAGGTTCTAGCGCCTTTTATGGATCATGTGGGCGTGGGATGGAACTATACAGTATTACATAACTATGTCCCAGGGTCACGTGACTGGTCTTTCAGAACAGGTACAGAAATGACTTAGGAATTGAGAGAAAAATCGGAAAAATAGTAAAAATAAAAGGAAAAATTGTCCAAGTCGTGACACTGTGCCTGTACTGGAGCCGATCTTCATAATCGTGCGAGCACCGTTGTACAGAGTTCCAGAGGATAGACTTTGGGTGATTGTCTGAGAGTGCGAGGTAGTGCTGGGTGCATAGCGGCTTGAGAGCTGGTGCGGTTAAGAGAATTGGGAGTGAGAGTGAGTAAGCTGGGAGCAGCTGGCTGTGGAAAGTGTGGGGACAGTAACAGATATGGTCGGCTGGGCGATGGCGGGCTGAGGCGGCGGCACATCCTCGATTGCACTCGAAGTATCCGAGGCGTCCTCCAAGGCTAAAGACCTCCATCGGCTCACAGTCGTGTTGATAGGTGCAGTTGAACCTCGCAGTACACCCTCTGCGAGAGGGACAGTTGGAGTCTGAGGTCGGTATTCCCTGGACCGATAGGACTGGGATGGATTGCCGCTGACAGGCGCAGAGCGTAGTTGCGCACTGAGGACACTGTCTGAGCCAGAACCAAAGTCGAACGATGATATGGTCTGTGCTGGAGACACTGGTCTACCATGTGCACGTTCGGACTCGGTCATGCTCATAATCCCGTTGAACACCGATCTAGAATACCTCATAAGAACGAGAAACCAGTAAACAGATCGAAAACTCACTGAATCAAATTAAACCAATGGAGCATCTCCACACGCGTCTCGCACCCAAGCCGTTCAATACTCCCAAGCTCGAACATCTGCAATCTATGAGTTTCACCTTCCCGTTTGACTGTGACGTTGCTCGTTCCTTGCGCACGAGATGTCCAGATCTCAACACAGCTGAGAAGATCCAACCTGACAACCACTCGGCCGCCACCGGGAGCTACCCAGGAGAGAAGAAGCATGTTGGGGAACAAATAGCCTTCGGCGTAGTTCCAGGTATAGGGAGGTAAGCGGTGGACATTGAGATACCATACTGGAGCGAAGTTGACTGGCTGAGAGGGATGGGAGGTTAGCGTGGAAAAGGTACCGTAACGCTAGACGTACCTCTCCTGAGCCGCCGTATTCGGCCACATCTAATGGAGGAGGGATGGTAGAGTGAACACTGGGGGCATCCTGGACAGACTCGGTGCCAGACCGACTGGACCTCGCCCGTGACCTCGTTGGCGACGGACTACTGCGTGGCGAGTCGCGTTCCCGCGCTTTACCTTTGGGACTCCGCCTAATCTGCGAGAAGGCAGAGCGAGGTGAAGAAGCTGTCCTCTCCTTTCTCCGCGGAGTTGTCGGTGGTGAACGAGTTCTCCTGGATGGTGACCGACTAGACGTGCTCAAAGCTCTAGAGCTCGTGGCACTTGAGCTCGAAAACCCTACCAGGCCTCCAATCACACTCATAAGATCACCCGCGTAACCGCCCCTAGTCGACCCGAAACGTGTATATCCAGATGTTCCAGATATCACAGAGCCAGATGGAGCAGAACCAGTGTCTGACGGTTCGAGTTTGCCCCACTAGAGAGTAGAACGGGAAGGAGCGGACGAGGTGGGCGACGAGAGGGAGGAGGGAGGCTGCGCGTTGGCGACAGAGACAGAAGGGGGACTCGCGGTCTGTTGCTACTGCTGTTGGGTGAAGTAGGTGTCGCGGAGGATATCTCGTTTGCACTCATTGAAGGTGAGCGGCAGAGGTCGGGGATTGACAGGGTGGGAGGGGACGAACAATGTTGGCGGATGAAAGTGTCGAGTTGGGGCGGTGGCGGATTTTGTGCAGGCGTAACCGCTGTGACCTGAGTGACAGAGGTGATGACCTGGGGATGCCTGGGGATGTTACTCGCTGTGTTGTTCGATGTCATGCCGCCGCCGTGGCCCGTAGCCACGCTCCCTAGTTCTGCCGTTGGCACGCCACTCCCTGCACCAACTAGGGATCCCCCTGCTGTGACTGCGCTGTTCATCACGCCAGGTTCCATCCTTTTCTATCCCCCGCTCCTCCTCCCAGCCCTATGCCTTGCGGTACTGGTCTTGTAGCGTATATCCTCCGTACAGTATTCGATTCTTGTTCTGAGATTGGTGTCGTTATTGTGCTTGGTAGAAGTGAAGGTGTTTGGTTGACTATGGGAGATGCGAGGAAGAGGGGTAGGCGGGGCTGCCAAAGGCGTCGATGACTAGTTGGTGGAAATTGTCGAGGGAGAAGGTGCGGTAGTCGACGATATACGGGTGACATGACATCAAGACAGGTCTGGATGTTGTGAAGAACAAGGCAGTTGGTCGTCAATGAGAAAGGAGAGGAGGTGACCATCTGTCGCAGAAAGACGAACATACCTCTGCTGGCGGATTGTGTCCTGAAAACGGTTGCGTTAATCAAGACCACCATTTTCACAGTTCTCTTCAATATTCATTACGGCCAGTGCTCTAGCATAGTGAGAGGAGTGATGAGGGAGGCGTTCAAGCATGGACAGGGAAGACGTCGTGGTGGTGTGAGTGTGAACATTGGCTTGCGCGGAAGTCCCTGGGTATTTTCGCACTCCGACTGTAGGCGCTAGCGAGGGACCACTGGGGGACCACTAGTGTTGGTCGTCGGGCATTGCCGGTTTTGGCGCTGCAACAGTTGTACAGTACAATAACAGGACGCCTCTCCTCAGTACACACATCTCACAGTCTTACGTGTCTCCCTAATAAATATCCTTACACCTTCTAATCTCATATATCTATCTCTTGATTCATTATGCAAGCAGCACACAAGGTCCAGTGTACAGGCTGCAAGAACCATTTCGCTGCTGGCCGGGGCCTCATGAGTCATCTTCGACAAAGTAAAAATCCACGCTGCAGAGAGAGCCTCCAGGAGCTTGAAGCACACCGACAGCAATCTGCAGCCAATATCACCGAGTACTCGCACCTGGATCTCCTGGATAATGACGACGACGAGCCTGCAAGCCCGCTTCAAGCATTCGTTGGCGACTTCTTCGGTGAACACTATGGCCCTGCCGACCTACCAGGGTGGGATCATGGGGAATTTGACGAGGCATTTAACGACCGAAGGGATGAGGCGGAGTTGCCCGATCAGTGAGTTCAGCTATTGTGTATTCTGCTCGTTGTGATTCTCATACTATATCGCACAGAGGCTCACAACCCATGGATATCGATAGCGACTCCGAGGAAGGACAAGACGAAACACAAAAGCGAACATCACTCGGTGTAGGAAGGAACGCCGTTGAGGACTCCTTGCGGCAGAAGATATACGTGGAACAATTTCCTCAACGGACCGCCGGAGCACCTATTCCCAAGGTGAGCTCTGAGGGAGCAGACGTACCTCATGGGCTTTACCGGAGTAATCCATACTATCCTTTCGCTTCTGAGATAGACTGGAAGGTTGCAAAATGGGCCAAACTCCGTGGTCAGGGCTCAACAGCGGTATCCGACCTCCTAGGCATTCCGGGTGTGAGTATTCCTGGTGGTGTGATGTTCGAAAATGCTCATTTATTGACAGCTTCGCAATGCGCTTGAACTCTCATATAAGGATTCACGTGAGCTCAACCGTATCATCGACAACCAGCTGCCAGCAAGTCGACCACGATTTCAACGCGCTGAGATTGAGCTGAGTGGCGAGAAGTTTGACGTCTATTATCGCGACGTCATCGCTTGTATTCGCGCTTTGTTCTCGGAAAAGGCGTTTTCCCCATACCTTTTGTTTGCCCCTGAACGACACTACACAGACGAGACCCAGCAAAACCGTCTTTATCACGACATGCACACTGGGCAGTGGTGGTGGACTACACAGGTGAGAGACAGTGTTTGTGGTACATGTCTATCTAGCCTAACAGTATTTGATCAGGAGAAGCTCGAGAAGAGATGCCCTGGGGCCACCGTTATCCCCGTTATCATCGCCTCCGACAAGACCCAAGTTGCGCTCTTCGGTGGCAAGAGCATGTATCCGGTCTACCTCACTATCGGCAACATACCAAAGGAGCTCCGGCGAAAGGTGTCTCAGCAAACCCAGATCCTACTGGCATACCTACCCACTACGCGTCTCGAACACGTTACGAACCAGGCCGCGAAACGGCGCATGGTCGCCAACATCTTCCACAGCGCTCTTCGAGAGATTCTGCGGCCGCTACACGACGCCGGACTGAACGGGCTACGCATGTCAAGCGGCAACGGCGTAGTTCGTCGTGTACACCCCATCTTCGCCGCACACGTGGGCGACTACATGGAGAATATCGCTGTCCTAGGATGCAAGATGGGCGAGTGCCCTCGGTGCACTGTGCCTTTCAACGAGCTCGGAGACTTTGACCTAGATTACCCCCTCCGTGATATCAGCAAAGTTCTTGATGCGCTCGCCACGTATGAAACCAATCCGAACGACTTTGCACGCGCTTGTCGAGAGGCAGGTGTCAAGTCAATCCCTCATCCGTACTGGGAAGACCTTCCATTCACCGATATCTACATGGCTATCCCCCCCGATATTCTTCACCAACTCTACCAAGGTTTGATCAAGCACCTTGTGAACTGGATAAAGAAGACGTTCGATCATGATGAACTGGACGCTCGCTGCCGGTCTCTGCCCCCCAACTCCCGTGTTCGCCACTTCTGGAAAGGTCTTACCCATCTCTCACGCCCAACTGGCAAGGAACACAGCGACCTTGCCCGCATCATCCTTGGAGTCATCATTGATATGCCGCTTCCTGGAGGGCAGTCACCTGTACGCCTCGTCAAGGCTACTCGTGCGCTGTTGGATTTTCTCTATCTCGCTCAGTACCCAGTTCATTCATCTGACACCCTTATTCTTCTTCACAACGCTCTCCAGAGTTTTCATGATAACAAAGATATCTTCATTGAGCTAGGCATCCGGAAGAACTGGCAGCTACCGAAGTTGCATTTTGCCAGTCATTATGTTGCCCTCATCAAGTCCCTCGGTACAGCGGACAATTTCAATACGGAATACACTGAGCGCCTTCACATAGACTTCGCAAAGGACGCGTACCATGCCACAAATCACAAGAACGAACTTCCGCAGATGACACGGTGGCTAGAGCGACGTGAGAAGATCCTTCAACACGAAAAGCTAGTCCAATGGCGCAAGAATGGGTGCCGTCCCCCTCCGACCGAGAAGCCGTTGTTCCCAATGCCACCGCCACGGCTTGTGATGACCAAGCATCCATCTCGCAAGGCTGTCCCACTGACAGAATTGGTCAGAGACTACCACGCATTGCTCTTTCGGGATGCTCTTGCTGAATTCATCGTCCGCCACTCTAACCCTCACCTCACGAAAGCCCAAGTGAATGCCCGTGCAGCCCATCTTGACCTCCCGTTCCGCACTCTACCGGTCTATCATAAGGCGAAGTTCTGGCTAGGCGACTCAGAACATCACCGGCTCATGTCAAACGAGCTCGATACTGCCGTTGCAGTTCCTACACGCCGCGACAGTCAGAACCGTGTTCTGCCAGCACGATTTGATACGGTGCTTGTAAACGGGGGGACAGGTGATTATGTAGGCGTGTCAGGTACGTTAGAACTGCTCGTATATATTCATTCATGACTCATTCATCATGATCCTCTGTTAGGTTATCGTGTAGCGCGTTTGAAGGTAATATTTGCCCTACCAGCCCGTGCTTCGGCACAACTCTTCGCTCCCGGTACACTACCCCCTCGTTATCTCGCCTACGTCGAGTGGTTCACACCGTTTCCCCGAGCACCACAGCCGCATCACTTACTCTATCGCATCAAACGTGCACTTCTCCCTGACGGCCAGCCGCTGGCTAGTGTCATTCCATTGCATAACATACGGCGTAGTATACAGCTATTTCCGTCTTTCGGTCCGGTCTGTTCTCGAGCGTATTCCTCCGAGAATGTTCTTGACCTTTGCCCAGCGTTCTTCGTTAACTCATTCACAGATCGTCACAGCTACCATACAGTTATATAATCTTAATTCCCGCCAGTTTAACATCAAAATAGCCAACGGCGAGGGTAGCGCGTGATAGGTCCCGTAAGTCCAAATTGAGTCACTGCGAGTCGACACTAAGTATTGCATAGCAGTGTAAATACTATTCAACCCTTAGTTAGCCCGGACGGTTTTTCCTGCTGTATGCGGTAAGGGGTCTGACAGGATACGAGACGAACGTAAGAGAGAAGCGAACTGGAAACGAGGGTGCAGATATGACGACGTAGGAGGGAGACGGCCCGAAGGGCCGACCGACTAACCGGAGGGCACAGATGCCCACTCCACGAGGAAGACTAAGATTAAACAAGTCTGCGTGAGTGACGAATCCCATCCTACGTAGGAGGCTGGCCGACGCATCGGCGAACGCAGACCCCACAAAGCTTAGTCGGCTAGACTCACCCTATGAGAATTGGCCCAAACAAATCCCTCACTGATCCCGCGCTGCCACGGCGTTGACGAATTTGACGTGTGCTTCCGGACGTGCTTGGATGTATGGCGCGATGATTTGTGCGTGCCTTCTGAGGTACAACTGGAAGGCTTCACCTTTCCACCGCCCGTGCGACTTCACCACCTCGAACGGTACGCCCCGAAGTAGGTACTCGAGGGTCCCTCCCACTCTGAAAGCGTGTCCCTGCAATGCTTTAACGTTCGCTGTGATTGCGGCAGTCTTGAGGCGTGCCCGCAAGGTCTTGATGGTCAACGGAACCTTCTTGGATTTCCCCGGCGTGACCGCCCAGTGGGTGAACAAATGCTCGTGCGGTTCAGGTTTGTTGATGCGCAGGTGATTCTCGAGAGCGGCGTAAGGATCGGTAAGACCGTCTTGCTTCGCCCAGCAAATCGTTTGCCCGTCTATGGCCACCTTTGTCCGCGGGATTCGTAAGGTAGTTACGTCGTGGAAGAACCTGTCGCGATCCTCGCCCAGGTTGCTAGTTGTGACGTGTACCTTGGGATCGAACTCCTTGAGACTTCTCACCGTGAGCTCGCCAGCGCGTGCGAGGCTGTAGAACGCGATGGACGCAGCTGCTGCTACTGCGGCGTCTCTGGACGAGTTCAGGTCGAGAACGCGGAACAGAGCTTTTAGCACTGCGAGTGTGTAGGGCTCTTTCTTTGGGGCTTTGGACTCCTTCGGGGCCGACGCCTTGGCAGCGTTGAGTAAGGTTGTGAAGAGGGGGCCGTCGAAGGTCCAGCGGTACCTGTGAATGATATGCCAGGCTCGTACGCCTGCAAAATAATTCTTGGCCGCGCTTGCGGAGTACGCTCCTACCAGCTGAGATATGAAGAGCGAGATGAGGTCGTTGCTAGCGGGGATGCGGTTGCGGTCGGGAATTCCCTTCGTGTCGCACAAGTCCATGTATAGCTTTAAACCCGCTGCATAGGTGGCCTTCGTGCTGTCTCGGAAGGCTTCCCCCAAGGCGAGGGAAATCCTCGCTGCGTCGTCTTGTGACAGGGCGTCGTCGATCGATGCTGGTTGGGATGGTCTCCACTGCAGTAGCCTGTCCTTGGCCGGGCAGTCTGGGCGCAGGATATGAAACTCGCCTGGGACCGGGTCTAAGGCGTGTGCGTGCGTGCTGTCCGCGAGCGCAGCGAGGCGTTGTTGGGATGGACGAGCTTGGGTGGCTCTGGGTGGTGCTGGCTGACGCGGTGCGTTCTCCTGGACGGGACGTGCTGCAGGTGGTGGCACGACGAGCGCGTCGTTAACCGCCTCTGCCGTTCTCCTGGTACGCCTGAGGTCCAAGTCGAACAAGTCGTCGATGGGGACGGCCGTGTTGGACCTGCGTTGCGCCGTGGCCCCCTTGTCTGTAGTCTCGCGGACAGATCTGGACCCCCCCTGCACCACGTCTAGCTGGAACATCGCGTCCAGCATCTCGCGATCGAAGCTGTTACGATCGTTCGCTTCCCGGCCTAACGTCTTCGAGGAAGGGTGCGACGTCGAGGGGAATGTCGATGGGGGGAAGGAGGTTGGATTGCGGTGGGTATTGTCCCCTCGATGGGCCATCTGCGGGGTTGTCGTTGCTCGGGACGTAGTCGCAATAGATGTGGATGCCCGTGCCGACGAGGATCTCGTGGATGCGCTTGAATACGGAGTTGACCTGCGGGTTGCGGCTGCGACCGTTGCGCCACGCTGCGACGACTCCCTGATTGTCGCCGTGCAGTCGTAGGTGCGGATGGGGGGGGTTAGACTGGATCACCAGCCGTACTAAGAACTCGAAACCTACCGCCTCGGCCCATCCGATTTCTCGACGCTCGCTCTTCCAACCCGGCCTGAAACGCCACGCCCGCCATCTATTGCCCAAGATAACTCCAATCCCCACTCCCGAGCTTGCATCTGAGAACGCGTGAAGGCGAAGGATGGTGACGGGACCCGGTATAGGGATGGCAGTGAAGGTTCGAGACAGCTGGGTTGCCCACCAGTCGAGGTCGCGGTTGGTGTCGCGTGGCGGGCGCCTGGGCATTGATGGCTTGTCCACGCAGACGCCTAGGAACGCCTCCAGGCACGTGAGGTACGCACGCCCTCCTGGCGTGACGTTCGATGCGTGCAGAAGCTTGCCTAACAGCTTCTGCGTTTCTTCTAATGTGTGTAACGGTTTCGCCTTCCAGTCTGCGATGGCTTGAAGGTACTTTTCCCGCTTCTTGCTCGTGAGTTCGACCGTGTAAGTGTCTAAATTCCACAAGAAACCTGTGAACGTCACTGCTGGGGCGAAGTCTTGGTCCTTCAGCAGTTCCCAGACGATGCCTAACGGCTCTGTCACGCGATCTACGTCTCTCAACGAGTATGGGAACTCTCCTTGCGTTAGCACTCTTAAAGGATGGGTCATGTCCTCGGCGAACTCCTCGGTTCGGCCGTCGGGCAACTCACGACCCCCATACCACAGCCTACCTCCGGTGTGGTGCTGGCCTTCGAATTCCTCGATGACCTGGCGCCAGTTCTGTCGCTGGAGGTTGTATGACGGGAGGAGGTGGGATTTGATGCGAACGAATGTGTGATCGTCTACCCACTTGACAATTGGACCAATGCCGTTTGCGCGTAATATATCGCACGCTGCGTCTGCGCACGTCCCGAAGACTCCACAATTCGCTGCTCCTCCGAAGCTAGCACAAGTGTCAATGCAAAACTGTAACTCGCCGGTGTTCGCCGTGCGCACCACTGCGCCTGGCCACTGGGAGGGATGGATCGATAGGCTTCTGCCACGTCTCGAACCGCGGCCTGCGAGCCCGGGGGAAGCTGGCTGAATAACAATGAAACCACAGTGAAAGTACCCCACGTGCAAGGGTACAAGTCTGAATTGATGCCTGCGTTCATCGACGACACGTCTCCCACTGGGTTATAAGGGAATGAAAAATTCTGAATTATACGAAAGCTATTAGGTTTATGCGGTTTGGGGATTATGGATAAAGGGGACGTGTGGAAAGGACCAATTAATGATTCAACCTCCGTCTGAGAGAAGGGACCAAGGTATCGCTTGGTGACCAGTTCGTGGGTGACGGAGGCGGCGAACGCGGAAGCATGAGTGATAAGGGATGGGTGATTAAGTGGGGAATAAGTTTGTGAAATGGTTGGGAACCCTACGGAGAAACCTGCTGCTATATTTTGCACTAGGGATGGATAACGTTGGCTAAGCCCGGCCGTGTTTAACGCGGTCGCCCATCCCGCCGCTCGAAGGGGCGTGAACGCCCTAGTCCTTCTGTCCGAGAGGACAGTCGCAAGCTCCGTGAGATTTCTCCCCACAGCCTGAACACTCGTGGACGTGCTTAGATCCTCCTCAAAATGGGCAGGTTCCGTTCCTCTGGAAATCGGTGCAGAGGGGACGACCAGAGATGGTGAAGATTTTCCCATCTTTGGCGCGACGTGCATGGGCGGGCCCTCCTGACCAGAGGGTATCGCGTGAGCACTTGCGATAGCCCTTGTGGAGCCCGAGGCAGACCGCGCATAAGGCAACGTCGTCATCGCGAAAGGAGGTCTTTGGCTTGTTGCCTGACGACGACGACGACCCGCCGTCTCGCTTGCTGCGCCGGTTGCTGGTTGGGCTGGGCGATCGACGTGACTGTCGCGCTACCCGTTGCACTCCGCCTTCTATAGACCGTCCTGGTCTCGAGCTCTGCGAATTGCTCGACTGGTTCCAGCTGTGGCATATACCCCCATCCGTATGGCATGCGGGGTAGAGCGAACGACGCACGTCCCGACCGAAACGCACATGGTCAGGACCGATTGAGGGATTACGCAAACGTGCGTTGAAGGTAGGCCGAAACGCACATGGCCACCCGATCCCAATAGCACCGTCACGCCGAAACGCACATGGCCGTGACGTGCCCGGGTTGGTTCGTGGAGGGTCGAAACGCACATGACCCGACGAATTGGTCCAACCCCGCGAAGACAACCGAAACGCACATGGTTGCCCCCGCCGCGCGTGGAGAAAGGTAGAGAGGAAAGGGAAAGATGAGGAAATGGAGTGGAAGGTGAAGAATGATTTGGAAACAAAACACGTGAGCGCGACCGAACAATGCTATGAAACGATTGAGGTGACTTACAGGTGCGCCATCTCGAGGTCGTGTAAATGGTCCTTGAGCTTCACCTCGTTGATCACGCCGAGACGAAATAGCCCGGGACCTCCTTTCCCTGCGCTGGCGAAGCACACATGCCAATGCTGCCGCGAGTGTGCTGCATAGAGCAGCAACGCCTCGTCGCCTAGCTTACGCCCGCGATACCCGTGTGTGATGAGGAGGTGGAAGAACGTGTACACGTCTTTGACGACCTCTTCTGAATAGATGTCGTTACACTCCTTCATCTTCGCGATAAGGCCGGCCGATGCGAGCTCGAAATCCTTGAAAGATAGGTCGCTGTCCTTGATGATACCCTTCTGCGGTAAGCCGCCTTCGCGGATCAGGCTGACCGCGTTGCCGTCCACTTGCAGAGCGATCGACTCGTTCATGCTAATACTCTGCCTGTCGAACGCTGCGTTGCACATCGAAGGGTGGAAGTAGTGAAGCGGGACGAATTGGCCTTTGCGGAGACCCGACATAGCTACCGCGCTCGGCTCGGACGGGATGTCTGCGGGCATCACCCCGGTGTCCTCTGTGTACGAAAAGAGCGGGCGTTTGGCCTTCTCGTCTACTTCGTCGATGTCCGGGGATGGAGAACGAGAAACCGGCGGCTGAGGAGGTGGAATAGGGTCTCCCTGCGGGGGAGGCAGGTGAGCCCATGGACTAGGTTTGATTAATCATACTACCACAACGTTTCACCAGTTTAATCAATCATCTGCTGGGTAGCCGTTGATTAATCAGGTGGCAAGGAAGGGTATGGCAGGTAGGCTGTGGCTGACTAATCTGGACTGATGGGGGTGTACCAGAATGGGTAGGACCATCAAATCATGGGCTCCTATTTTACTAAAAGCTGAAAAAGCGGCCACATCAATAAAATAATGATCTCTGACCCATCAAATGACTAATAGACACATGCTTCTGCTTTAGATTGCCTAAAAGGGTAATGGAGTGCTCTCACCGCCTTCCTGGGCGCTTGGGCGCTTATTTTGTCGTTTTACTCCTTTGGGATGGTGTCACATGACACAAACATATGCATGTGTCAGAAATAAAAAATATGTTTCTGGACCGGATTTTCTCCAGGATTCCGAATCTAATCTCAGAATCTCGATAGCTGCACTGGTACAGGAGTTATTTGAGGAAGATTGAATATATTTCGCATTTTTGGATTTTCCCAGGCTTTGATCAGCTTGGTATAGGGTTAGTAGTGGGGGTATGGCTTAGTAACTTTAGGATCATGATTATAACATATATGACCTGTGTCTATTAACTTTCTGGGTCACCAGAACATCATGCAAGCTGAGAAAACATATGAACCAGACATATAACATTTTGCTTCCCTATTCATGACATGGGGTATTATGGGGAGTTTATGGTCTCAAATAGCTTTATTCATACTGCTATGATATGTCTGTAAGGGGGTTTTATGATTGCATCAGTGTGCACTACTGTGTGAGGGATGTTCTCCTCCTCCCCTTGGTACCAAAAAATGCGCCCTATATAGGACTCTATACACATCCCCTTGCATATATATTGCTTGGAACATTTACCCTATAGTATGAACATATATTTTGAATGATTCCAGCATTCAAACACACGTCCTTAACCCTGTCAGGATGCTCCCAAGCGAAATTCATCGAAAAATACAATTATATTCAATTTACCCTCTCCTATGGGCCTCCTGACGTGTTTCCCGTCAGGCACAGCGCGTCAGAACGTGTCATAGTACTATATACACCCCCTTAAATATTTGTAGGCCATTCCCTCCACCCCTCACCCTCCCATCAGCTCAGAAATGTTGAAAAATGCGCAAAACACACAAATCTGACATAGATTTGACATGTACTGCCTGCTACATAGCCTATAAATATCACAAAAAGTCATAATAGATACCTATACACCAACCTTACATGCTCCAGGAAGGATCTTTCCAGTAGCATGACATGCAGGTATGATATAGAAGGAATACAGCATCAGTGAGAAGTGAAGTCATTGCACTGTACATGCTCTTACCTTTATTTATACTTCTTAGCCTCTTTCCATATTATAGTGTCTCAAGCTATTGCTTAGGAGCCCACGTATTGTACTAGATATGTTTTAGAACCATAATAGAGTATCATGCTACTATTTGGTAGCCCTCATAATGTGTCAGAGGATGTCAAATGTCAAATATATGTTCAAAAACCTGTACAGAACGCATTTTTCAGCACTTCTGAGCTGATGAGAGGGTGAGGGGTGGAGGGAATGGCCTACAAATATTTAAGGGGGTGTATATAGTACTATGACACGTTCTGACGCGCTGTGCCTGACGGGAAACACGTCAGGAGGCCCATAGGAGAGGGTAAATTGAATATAATTGTATTTTTCGATGAATTTCGCTTGGGAGCATCCTGACAGGGTTAAGGACGTGTGTTTGAATGCTGGAATCATTCAAAATATATGTTCATACTATAGGGTAAATGTTCCAAGCAATATATATGCAAGGGGATGTGTATAGAGTCCTATATAGGGCGCATTTTTTGGTACCAAGGGGAGGAGGAGAACATCCCTCACACAGTAGTGCACACTGATGCAATCATAAAACCCCCTTACAGACATATCATAGCAGTATGAATAAAGCTATTTGAGACCATAAACTCCCCATAATACCCCATGTCATGAATAGGGAAGCAAAATGTTATATGTCTGGTTCATATGTTTTCTCAGCTTGCATGATGTTCTGGTGACCCAGAAAGTTAATAGACACAGGTCATATATGTTATAATCATGATCCTAAAGTTACTAAGCCATACCCCCACTACTAACCCTATACCAAGCTGATCAAAGCCTGGGAAAATCCAAAAATGCGAAATATATTCAATCTTCCTCAAATAACTCCTGTACCAGTGCAGCTATCGAGATTCTGAGATTAGATTCGGAATCCTGGAGAAAATCCGGTCCAGAAACATATTTTTTATTTCTGACACATGCATATGTTTGTGTCATGTGACACCATCCCAAAGGAGTAAAACGACAAAATAAGCGCCCAAGCGCCCAGGAAGGCGGTGAGAGCACTCCATTACCCTTTTAGGCAATCTAAAGCAGAAGCATGTGTCTATTAGTCATTTGATGGGTCAGAGATCATTATTTTATTGATGTGGCCGCTTTTTCAGCTTTTAGTAAAATAGGAGCCCATGATTTGATGGTCCTACCCATTCTGGTACACCCCCATCAGTCCAGATTAGTCAGCCACAGCCTACCTGCCATACCCTTCCTTGCCACCTGATTAATCAACGGCTACCCAGCAGATGATTGATTAAACTGGTGAAACGTTGTGGTAGTATGATTAATCAAACCTATGCCGTGAGGTGGGCAGGTTGGGATTCTGCTGCGGGACCTGTGGAGGATTTACGGGAGGGTTGTTCCCGTTAGGTACGTTACCGTTCCCGTTGTTGCCGTTTGGTGCGGTTTCCTCCATTGTTCCCGTTCTGCGCGTTCCCGCCTTGGCCGTTCGCGTTCCCTTGAGCCTGCCGCGCCTGCCAGACAGCTCGCGCATAGTCTCGGGCTTGCTCCATAGTGTCGTTTACAGCCAGTCTCGTATTGATGATGATCTGCAAAATCTCATCGTTGTCGAAGTCTGGCTGGGGTTCCTGTTGATCGGCCATGACGTGGCTGACAACCTTATCACTGATGGACGAGTGACGGGTTCGTCTCCACGGGGATCCTCAGGTACTAAAAAGGGAAAACGAGCACGAGAGCAGAACACGAAGAAAGAAGCAGAGGCCTGCGAGTGAGCTCAGATGTTGCGCAACTCGCTGGCCGGCGTTGAGGTGGCGGTTCTGGACAAAGGAAAGCGCTGGCGTAGACGCCCAGCCTTCTGAGATTGACATAGACTTTACTCTGGGCGCCTCATACTTCGGTAGCCCAGACTACCAATAAGTTCGCAATGCGGGTACAGTTTTTCCATAGCGCTATCCAAAGCGATCTGTAAACCCTATTTCAAAGGACGACATGATACATTGCAAGAATACCGGTGGCATGTTTGTGAAGAAGGTATTGTGCGACAATAGCGAAACCTGGATGTAGCACACCATAGCCGAAATTCGTAAGTATCATTCATACTACAGAGTATCACCGGATATGCGACTGGTAGTCCGTATTACGAAACACGTACGAATCTTCGAGTTGCAACGTTGAACTTCCACTACCTCCCTGACCTGAAATAGATCTCCATTGTCGATAATCTGGAGCAAGCATACTTACCTTATATACTTCATGTGCCTGGTCAAAGCAAGATCCCAGGCGAGGTGCATAAACCAGGGTACGCAGCGGGACCTGCTAAAGGTTGTGGCCCGTGTATAAGTTTGATCAGGACCGTAGACGGCGTGACTGCCGAGTTCTGGACAGCAAACTGTAGCAGCTAGTAACCATACTAGTTCTATCTACTTCAGCGAGAGGCCGTTGAGAGCAGTATGGATCGACGAAGAGATTGAGCTGAGAGGCGCCTGCGCCTGCGCCGCTGAAGATCTGAAGATCTGAAGGCCCGACCTGCTAGCAAGCGCCCCTACTCGCGCACTTCTCTTAACTTCTCTAGCTCTCCCACAACCTTAAGCTTTGGATTTTTGCAATTTACTCGTCGATCTAAGAAACGTCTTGCTCTCGGCACCTGCATTAATCCTGGAGTTATATGATCTAGACATACATCGCTGAAGTAAATCACTACTGGGCTTGCGTCAGTTACTCGATGGCAAAGACAGTGCTGAAGTACCTGACTTCATTCAATCGAATCGTGTTGGCATGTGTTCCGATCATTGTCTGTTCTTCAGGTTATTCCTTGCGTACATGAGACGTTTACCCTCTTGCAGGCTGACCTCGGGCCCCGTTCTCTGAGACTTGAGTCCCCGGAGGTCGCATGCCCGTACGTTATCACTCAGGAGCGCAAACACCAGTGCGGGCGAGACACCAAGACTAGATACATATCGGTTTGATATACTTGGAATAGCAGAGGCCTTTCGTTGAGGTGAGTCAAGTATCCGCTCATGTAAATCTCGCTGTGCCACTACTTAACAGTTCCATGCACCTCTGTTACCTCAGGTTTGTATTACTACCGGCACTTAAATGCAATGAATCATACGCATCTCACCAATCCCAATTCCATTCATGGCTATCTCTCAGATCCGCTCCCTTCAAAAACCATGTTGCACCCGTGCCATAAACAATTCCGTACGTCTTTTGCTCACAGCAAACCGTTGAACATATCCACCAATGGGCAATTGGACAGGGCTTTAGCGGAACGAGAGGGCAGGCTTTGTTTGTACGCGGATGAAAAACTAAGTGCGTTGTGTTCTCTCTATACTGATAGGTGCTAACCCTCGTATTTGCTCGTCTACTATCAGCTTCGATGTTATGCAACAATCCCAGGGCGTGGGTTTAGATCCTTGTAGGCTCCGATGCGCAGGCGTTCCTCATGGCAAAATATGGTCTGCTCTGACTAGTAGTAGGGCTGATTGCTCTACTTATACGTAACCGAAGTCACGCTGGTACGAATGTAATCGCTTTTTCCATCTAGCAGAATTGCTCCTGGGACAGCAGGAAGCAACGAGAGACGCGGCAGACGGGAGCTACGCTACGCCAAGGAACTAGACGGTACTTGGACACAAGCGAGTAAACGGAATCCACATACACGAACAGACGACACATATAACTGAAGCTGGGACAGGAAGCCATGTCGAGGCTATGCCAGTCGTAGTCGTATTCCAGTCAGCTCACGTCGTCGGTGAGTCATCTTTCTATTGATCTCTCTTGTTTGATTCTTTTTAACTCCTTCCATAGATTGTGGAGCTGATTGTATCGTCCCTCGGAGGTGAGTTGGAACGGCTTATGGCCCTCCATTGCTATATATGCACAACGAGGAGGCGTGGCTCATAATGTTTACTTTGACAGAAATACGGCGCACGACGGCTTCATTTAACGTCGTTCATAAGTAAGCCCCCAGTTAACTGATGGCATATCGGCTAGTGAGTCTTCACTCTCTGACCACCCTAGTCCGGCTGCTTCAAGTTCTATGCACATGCAAAATATTAGGTTCGAAGAAGATAGTGTTCCTACGTTTATGTATGACGCTCTCCGCGCGCTGTGAACATGCGTCCATTAATACTCCCTTTGACGGAGGTACGGCGCAAGCAGAACATCGTTCGATATTCCAGAAAGGCGTGCACTCGGCATGCGCTCAAGAGAACCCGTCAAACCAAGATGGCGCCCATTGCGGGGATCATTAGAGCAACGAAATAACCTCTAACGCCTGTGCAAGCGAACTAAGATGGGTTCAGGTGGGTGCGTGTATCCTTGATTGTTGATCGAGGGCGGATCGTGATGCGGATGAAAAACTGGGAATTGCAGTGACGAGAGCCGTCCGTGAACACTATCCTGCAGAGTGTCCAAGAAAATACTACCATGTCTGCTGGACGCATGCGCTTGCGTCGAGGTACTCTTGAACAGACGAGAGCCTTAACAATCTAATACCGTCTTGCAGACCTCGAGCGCCTGTGCTATTGCCTGAAAGTGAGTAGCAGAAAGTCATGGCGCCACCTCAGGCTGACGCTTTCAACGTCCTGTACACTGAACTTTCTGTTGAAAGGGTTGATTGTGAAGTAGAAGGGCTTTGAAGACACCTTGTGAAGAGTCAAGGAGCTTATTATCTGCGTATGGTCATAAAGTTCTGTACCAGGTACGCATTCGAGTCTAGTAATCAGGCACTTACTCCTAAGGAGCTTATTTCAGTGCACAGTACGGACGGACACGTATACAACACCATTCTGGAGATAGGGTCGCCGAAGGTATAGATTATCTTGACTAGCCAAGCATGGATGGCCTTGGCATCCAGGATCCAGAGCCTCGACTCCGTTCCCTTTTTGTCATGTGTTGTTTCCTGAGCATTGAGAGTTACATTTCCATGACAGACGGTGGCACCGCACTAGGAGAACTAACCAGGCGCACTAATACGCCAAGACATCTAGCGTAAACGAGGGGGACGAATTCGAGATAAGACGGTAGGTAACAGTAATGCGTGCCTCAGACTCGGATAGCTGTCAAGCATAACTGTGCTACAGAGATACTATCTATCCGTGTATCCTAGACGGCTCACGTCGTAGGTGAGTCCTTTTTCCATCACGCGTTGCGGTTTTCTGGCCCATATTGATATGTCCTCTGCCGGTTAACCAGTAGTACGGAGCGATATCGTATGGCTCAGCTGCTCAACCTGGAAATAACTTTCTACAAGCTGCTGCGATGTGTATACATTACCAGTGGCGTGGCACCCTGCACGCTCACTCTGACAGAATTATCGCCCTATGAGGAGACTTACTACTGGCAGCCTGTGGGAGAGTCCACTCATCACGAGTCTACGGTATCCTTTCAAACGCAGAGTTTATCTGCTGACCTTTTCATTTCCAGCAACACGATCTCCATGTTCTCTGACAACCAATCAATAGTATGTTTACATTATACCGCATTTGAGAGCACCAGCTGACGCTTTTGTTTATAAGATACTCAACGGTGAACGTGCTCTCCTTGCTCCCTCGCCACCCCATCTCTGCTCACGCCTCCGATTCATTCGCTATAACGGTGTCATGGATCCAGCGAGCGCCATCATTAGTATCGTCTCGTTCGGCTTCACGGTCCTGAAGAAGATCAACGATGTGCGCAAGGACGTCAAGGGTGCACCCGAGCAAGTACGATCTTTACAACAGTTATGCGTCAGCATACAGCTGCTCCTGACTACCCTCGACACAACCAAATCACATACCACCCCATACGCACCGGAGGCGACTCCTCATCTTCAGTGCTTGTGCGCGTCAGCGCGAGAGTGCTTGGAGGAAGTGAACACTATCATTCGTAAGGTCACAACACAGTCCGCATCTACAAGTACGGGTGCATTGGCGTCAGGCACACCGAAGGTGTCCTTGAAGAGATGGTTGATGAAGAAGAATGATTTTGACGATGCTTCAAAGAAGCTGAGGGAGTTGAGAGATACGTTAACGGTGATGGTAAATTACACGCACTCGTTAGTACTTATTGCCATTAGACTCGGGACACTGATACTAATGTGCCTTATCACTCCTTCAGACACTCTTTGGAATTCATTGTCGTAAAGCTGAACGCCTCTGCCAGTGATTGTGAAATCAGGAACGACCTCCAGACTACTACTCCACTTACCGATCCACCAGCTTCTTCAACTCCTATCGATCGCCCACACCATTGTGGCCCATTACGATGCCCGCCCGACTGCTCGTGCCGCTGTCACGCCAAGGCGGTCTCCGCTGTCATTCCTAGGCGACTAGCCTCGTACATCGGGCAGGTATACGTATCAAAACAGCTACTTGATCTGGTAGCTTACAGGCCCTTGATACGCTGCAACGTTGCAACATGCCGAGGTGACTTCCTCAAGCCGGCGACAGTCTCCTGGTTTCTCCCTCCTTGGTTTCTTCATGGCCAGCTTCGATCTTCATCAAACAACCGGATACATTTTTCGATCAACGCACCTCGTACGGTTGCATACTCGTCGCCCATCATACAAGCAATCTGGAGTGCCGATATCCACGGATTACGAGGGTTGTTTGCATTGCAAAAAGCCTCCATTTGGGATGTTGACATCAGAGATCATTCTGTCTTGTGGGTAAGTAATTTCAGGCTCACACTCCGTTTCAACGGTTACTGACAAGAACTGTATGGAATGCATTAGCATGCGTGCAGAGAATGGCAATATGACCACTCAGAAATAAGACTCGATATCATTCGCTTTCTGGTGGAGGCAGGAGCTGACACACTCCTCTTCGCAGGGTTCGTTGGGCTTTGCTTTTTTACATCTCAGAACCTCATATCAAAGTACTTATAGCACAGAAACATCTTCTTCGGCTCACGACCTACTTGCAATTGGTCTCTTTCAACACATCCTCGGTGAACCCGACCAAAACCGGTCCCTCGCAACCGCCATTCAGACCAACTCAGCTGCGGTCAAGATTTTTCGTTCACTCTTTAGCATGGATGCGATGGATGCACTTGACGATCTTCTCTCTCGGTATTATGGTCATGCTGAAGCAGACGTGTCTCGTTTACTGAATCTACTTCAAACCACTGAACACACTGTGGCCAGGTCTTCGGTGTTCAACGCCATCCGATATACCCCGTTAGAGTATGCTATCAGATTCTCGCCTTCGAAGGCAAGTTCAGGCGTAGAGTCACTCCTAGCAGGAGGTGCAGATGCTTCAGCGGAGCCCACTCTGGCTTATGCTGTTCACGTGGGGAGGGCATACCTCATCGAGTTACTCGTGGCGAATGGCGCGGATGTGAACATGAAGGACAGCTCTGGGCAAACCGCGCTGCATTGGACATGCTCCCGGTGCTACTACGACGGTTTCTTTGAACTACTCAGATGGGCCGGAGATGTAATTGACTGGGACGCTCCCACATTGGACGGCCAGACTGTATTTGATCTGTTCGAGATTGGTGTTATAGAGGGGCAGGCTTCTGACTTGACTGCCACGCAGATCAACGAATTTCGTTGCGCCATTGTATCGCACCTGAATCCCTCGAAGCTCCCAGGTTCTGAGGAGGAGCCTCTACACATGCCTGGTACTTTCTCTGCAACGACGTGATCGATGATATTTTTGTACGTACTCGAAACTTGAAACGAACATCTCATTAGCATACTACAGCACCCGTCCAGTAGTCAAACATGCATTGAACATGTCATTATAGGCCTTTACTACACTGGCAGTATGTTCTATACTAGAGCGATTAGAATGCCAAACCCTCGCTCCAGGTGTACATTATGAGGCATACCGGCTACTCGGACAGACTAGGTAGTCGGACAGTCGTCTTTCATGTACGATATAATACATATTTCATAAATCGGGATGGTATGATATTGAAAACTACCATTCTTTCATGTATCCCTGAAGTCCTACAGCAGCCATCGGTGTGACTGCTGAGATCGACGTGCATCAGTGTCCCAAAGACTGAAATTATCCGTGGGAGCTTATTTCGGGCGGAGCCTGAACAAATGTGGCCCATATGTTGCGTCCACTCAAGGATTCAAGTACTATAAAAGTGACAAATCGTCTAGTATAGTATATGCACACCATGTGATTTTTTTTTCAGAAATTTAGCGATTTTATTTCGCCTAGAACTAAGTGGGTGTCCGACTACCATGTAATCAGCCGCTTGGGACCTTTGCGCACAAATACCTGCGCACATCCGGCTCCTCTCGTCCATTCGAGCTAAATTCTGGAATATCAAATCCTCATATATTTGTAGTCATGGATGTGTAGTTTGTATGAGCGAAAACGCAAAGCGGGTCCACAGTGCTACTGACAAGCCTTAGTGTCCGAGTAGCCGATAGATCTCAGTACGTCATAGCTACTATTGAACGATGATTTCTTCTGCTCTGTACACCAAAGAAGGTGTTTCAGTACAAGAGCAAGGTGACCGTTGTAATTGATAGAGAGATGAGTCGCCTTCGATTTATAGCGTATGTCTAAAATACGAAGACGGCCGCATCGCCTCGACGTGGATGTCTGACACAGATTTTCCATTCTGGGTGCTGTCTTCTCGTGTATGCGACTTCCATTTACTAGCTTGTGTCCTGGTACGGTATAAAAAATGCAGCGTTGAAGTGAGGGACAGACCTCCATTACGTATGGATCCTGCTTGACCATGTTCAAAAGAAACAGAGAGAAGATTGAACCAGAGCTTGCAGCTTTCGTGGTTTGTGACACCGATTCAAGTTGTTGGACTAGAGCGCCCCTAATCGCGTCGGGTCTCAAGGTGTTCCATGTCGTGTTTCATGGAATCGGATTGGGGGTGCGTGTACACTGGCATGGTATGAGACAGGGAGTCGTATGAGGTTTTGAGTATGCTAGAGGCTCTCGGTGAAGGGCGTAGGCCGTGGTAGTGTAAGTAATATATTCCTTCCTTAGGTCCGGTGCCATCAGAAGGCTAACAGGAAGAACTGATTCATTCACGCACCAGTTGCACATATTTCCTGAGAACGGTTATCGGCTGCGCGGGGTGCAGCATCCAACCGCCCAATCGATAACAAACGGTGATCTGTACCCTCGGTTCCAAAGGGGCGGAAGAGACCTGGTCCGCGTTACAGTGGACTGGACTTGCTCCAAGAAGGCGCTGCAATATATGAGGATCCACGATACAACATCCGTGACTGTGCGTCGATTTTTCTTGAGATAATGTCGACAAGAAGGGCGCCGGACGCAGTAGACCGAAAGGTGAAGCGTTGCGTAGCCTGCAAGGTTGTCAGCATAGGCACTGTGCATCTACATCGCAACTACGTACTAATCTATGGCGTTTTCATTATGCTATTCAGATCGGGTTCAGCTGTTGTTCTTAGGCGTCGTAAGAGCCACGCCAGGCGTTCCGCGCACTGACATTGATCTTCGACGATGAACGATCCTCATAGAGTCTATGCCGGCCGGGATGTGCACTTGATTCTCTTGCGCACTACATATTGGTACGAAGTTCCTGCAGGGGAACTCTGTACGAATTACGAATGTTTTTTCTTCGAGCATCGGAGGATTGCACCCCTGCTGTCGGTGAGAAGACAGGCTCGTAGTCCCAATCGTCAAGATTGCGGAATCGACGCATTATACTGGGCGCATATATCTCATTCATAAGTAATAGTGGGGCTACTGGACAAACTGTGAGAACTAGAGTATAAGAAGTGGCCAAAAGAACGCACCGCAAATACTCGAGTTTGCGCTGGCCTCAGTCACAAGCATATATGCTTGGAAATCAATCGTTTCGATACACATTAGAGCAAGTGTGAATCTTGAGATATGCGTGGTACTGGTGCTACGCTGGTCATCGAGCCTGGTGACATTGTAAACGAGTTGAACTTGAAGTAGAGGTTCAACGCTCAACAACGCAAAGCGCTCACGTACTATAATCTGAGATCGAGTCTCGATCATGATCAGTTTGCCACGTGGATGACGTCATTAGCCTTCGCGCGCAGCAGGCTCGCATACGACGTCATCCACCTCTGCAGAAACTATGAAGCATCGATTCAGACTTACTGACTAACTTTCTTGCTCATGTGTACGTAGCTGACCAGAACCCTTGTAATAATCAATCTCGCTGGAAGTGCGATCGTATACTTACAAGTTCGACAGCCGACGTGACGTGTCCAGTGGCGCCGGAGAGACATAAGTACGTGCTCGAAATGCAAGTGTCGACATAATTCCGCAACGACTCTCATGCTTCTTTCGGCCCAGAAGGGCGTTCGCACAATCACGAGCTAGAACGGCCGAATGCATGCGAAGTGACGCGTTCGTTCCTAACTGCCGTTCCTGGCAACTTGCAGGAGCGCCAACGCCAAACAACGCCACGAAGGAGGAGCCCCCAGGCTCGTTGACGTCACTTCCACCGACGTCACCGTCGCTTGCCCTGGGGTTTTCGTGAGTATATAAGGACTCTCGAAAGCTGCTCTGGCTCTTCAGAATCCCACACCACAACCACTTCACCCTCAAACACTTTCATCAACCACTTTTTTAACGACCAACCACTATCATCATGTCTTCCAGCAACGCCAACTCTGAGCCCAAGTACGTTCATCTCTTCTTCACTCGCGTCATGCCCCTTCTCACACACGTCGCTGTTTTGTAGCAAGACCACCGGTCAATACCACTCCACTAAGGGCAACATCGTCGAGGCCATCGGCAACGCCACCGGCCTCGAGTCTTGGCAGACTTCCGGCCGCGAAGAGCACGCCCAAGGCGAGGCCGAGTACAAGGCTGCCCAAGCCAAGGGCTACGTCGAAGGTACCGCCGACCGTCTCGGTGGCAAGAAGGACGCCGTTGTTGGCGCCATCACTGGTGACCGTCAGCAGGAGGCTACTGGTGAGTAGAGTGCGACTGTGTACGCTTCATTGCTGCGATGCTGACTTAGATCATTATAGGCAACATCCGGCATGATAAGGGTCAGGCTCAGCAGAACATCAACGACCCCTCGTCGTAAACGCGACGCGATCGTTATGCCTCGTTGTATCCAACCACAAGGAATATAATAATGTAATTTTACGCGTTGTACTATAATCATCATGACGACGACGTTCCTTTATCATTAATGACATTGCAATTCGCATTGTCAAATCCATAGTTTATGGTAGTGAGCGCTGTCTGTTTCTTGGGCCAAGTGAGAGCTGTCTGATGGTCTCGACCTTGAACAGAATAGGCGGTCTCAGTGCTCAGGTGGCGTATTCCTTAGGGCATGTTGTCCTCGCCGCGCTCGATTGACCAACACAACCCGTGGTATGTAGCGAGTAGAACTCCACATCAATAAGGCTGTAAAGTCTTTGGGACGATCGGAGGGTGACGAACGGAAACATATACCGACGAATCCAGTTGGCACAATGGGGGCAAGTCGACGCAAACGCGGAGCTACACCTCACCGCTCTGCAAGCTGAGTGAGCTGACTCCCATAGCCAGTTTTGCTGAAAGTGGAAGGGACCATCTTCGTTCAGAGGGTCCAGGATATTCGCGGACAGCTCTGGCGGTCACATATGCATGCATATGAGTTCTGCGGTGACTGGGTGATTGTAACATACGGAACGTAAAGTTGTCAATGTATGATGCCATGACTCGGAGGAAGATGATGTTTCGACTACGTACCGGTATCCATCATGCGATTGCTTTGTGTAGTTGGATTCGCTGGGTTATGATCAAGTTCAACTCCGAGTCGAAGCATCCAGCCGAGAGCGGTAAGCCGTGGGGTATCAGGGGTCTCTGCCAATCTTCCACGCATGCGTCACTGACTGCTGCTCGTACAGCAATATTGTTTGTCACAGCTCCTTACTTATCGACACACTTTTACTTATCGACACACCTTTTACTTATCGACACACCTTTTACTTATCGACACACCTTTTACTTATCGACACGCTCTGCACTCATGCTCTTGGGATAGGCTGCGTATTCTCAAGCACGAGAACCCTACGCAAATCAGGCAGGCGTCTTGAAGTTTTACTGTAGATTAAGTATCTTCAATGCCGGTGCGCTACTCGATATTTCCGGAAATTCTTAGGCTTCCAGTGGCAGGTTCAGGCAGAGTCTACTCAGACTCTGGTCTTGGGTACGCGGCTGCCACCGATCATAGCTTGGCCCAGTGCCATGCACTGCACACTTATAATTACCCTCTGGGTAAATGGATTGACCGTGACATCAACTGAATTCCCGGCCGAGCTCAAAGAGAAGTACAGCCATGTGTCTTACCCAACTACTGGGAGACAGAGCCGACAAGTACATGCACACTCTAGCTGGCATATACTACTCATCTAGCAGCTAGGCTCCATCGCGGTCAGCACCGCACGCTGATTCATAATCCAACTTTAACAGCTTCCTATCCAAACAGCTTCGAATAGGCATCTTGTACATATAGGCTCCGCTGTTCCTTGCAGTAAGTACTCCGTCTGTGTATTCATACCCTCTGTACCATCTCACCATGGATCCTGCTAGCGCCATCCTTGGCATCGTGAGCTTCGGCCTCACCGTTTTTGCCAAGATCAATGCGGTGTGTAGGGCAATCAAGGGTGCATCGAAGCAAGTGCAAGTCCTGCAAGAACTATCCGTTGCAGTCACGCTGCTCCTTGACAGGTTGCAGAAGGCAAACACACTCGGAGATGCATTTTCGTTCTCCACGGCGGAGGCAGCCTACCTCGATTGCCTATGCGCTAAAGCTCGTTGCTGTTTGAACGATGTGGAAACGATGGTCGACAAGGTGGTCGATAAGACGTCTAGTGTAACCGACGGGATCACTGAACCGAAAGTTCGGCTGAAGAAGTGGATCATGTCTAGGGAGCGGCTCACCGTCCTTGCTGACAGGATGAAGGAGCTTCGAGAATTGCTTGATATGATATTGCAATTCACACAGTCGTGAGTACAGTCCACTCTCTTAGTAACTCCCCTTTTTGATGCCCGTATATCAGGATTCATCTACAGTACATTGTCAACACCATCAAGTCTGGGACTTGCCGACCTTTCTCCCGTTTAGCACGGCTTGGATGCCTTACGACGGGCCCTTCAAATGAGACCTGCTCTCGTAGTACTCTGCACTGCCCGCATGACTGCGCGTGCCTTTGCCACACCGCTTCAATCAATTTGCTCATTCCCTCGTGGCTATCCCCCTACGTTGGCCAGATATTCCTTTCCAAAGGGCTTCTACGTCCACCCTGGTCGTCGTGGAACATCTGCAATGTACAGACATGCCGCGGAGATTTTCTTACCACACCAACTGTTGTGTGGCTACTTCCTCCATCCACTCTTTCAGGATCGTTCCAGTCCTCACAGAAATACCCACTTCACTTTACTGTCGCCGCGCCTAGAGAGATATCTTGGAGCGCACCTATATGGGACGCGCTTAGGGGCGCAGATCTTCAACTAGTGCGCACGCTTTTCGAAACTAGGCAAGCATCTATCTGGGATGTCGACGTGAAAGGCTGGTCTCTCTTCAGGGCAAGTATTCCACATTATCAGTAATACCTCAAGCCCCAGTATACGTGCTCATCAATTCTTATACTTTAGTTTGCTTGCTTTCTCTGGCAGCTAAACCCTTGTGATGCGATGGAGAAGATTGTTCAGTTTTATGTCGAAGCGGGGGCGGTCGCACTGTTGTTCGCCGAGCCGTGAGTTATTCCCTTTTCCATGCACGTTCATCAGCTAATGCCTAGTCATGGAAAAGGAATGGTTCACGAGTCAGCTGGGAGGACTGCACTGCACTCTCAGGCTCGGCGCATGATATTCTCGTACTTGGTCTCTTCAAGCAATTCCTAGAAGAGAAAGATACAGATGCTTCATACGCGAAGCTAATCAGGACCAGTGCTGCCGGCATCCACACCTTTCGCTCTCTGTTCAATCTGGATCCCCTTGATGCGCTCGAAGACTTCCTCACACGCAAAGGATCAAACATCGACGATGTGTCTGCCGTTATACAGCGATTGCATGATGAACCCACCGAGAACAACTTTCATCTACGCCAGTCCATTTTCCAAGCCATTGGCCCTTCCCCCTTGGAGTATGCGGTTATGTTCTCCCCTCAACGTGTCCAATCTCTTATAGCGGGCGGCAGCAGTTTGACTGCCAGCACCCGGCTGAGGCTCGCATCTGTTGTATTTGCCGGGAGAACCACGGTAATCAAGCTGTTTGTTGAAGCAGGAGCAGGGATAAATATTGTCGACGGCAGAGGACTCACACCTTTATTGTCTGCCTGTCGATCTTGCCTCTATTCTCAGTTCCTCGAGCTTGTGAGGTGGGCGGAGCATGACATTGATTGGGACGCTCGCTCTCCAGATGGAGAGAGTGCTTTGGACCTTTTAGACGTAGGCCTCGCGCATGGATGTGCTGAACTTTCCGGTTTGTCCGAGTCCAATGTTGACGAGTTTCGTTCCATTCTGCAGGCTCATATGGGGGCGACCGAGGCATCATCTTTCGAACCTATGAACGGTGCAGAAGAGGACGAGTCTTTCAGTATGCCTGGTTCCTTTCCCTCTGTTGATGAAATAGCAGCTTTATGATTCCAAGACACATACATCGTTCCATAACAAACGGGCGTGGGCTCAACCTATGAGAGTATTAATAAATGCCAGAATCCTGCCGCGACAGAATGTCTTGCGCGACGAGAGCTACGATACGCAAGTCAGATGTCGCCTTGTCCAGCCATTCTTGATCTCCCATCTGAACTCCAGCATCTATGGTTTCAACTAGACGACGTAGAACGGACGTATGTTCTTTGAGCTGCCGACGCGCTACCTCCAATTTATCATCGGTCTAGAACGAGTATTCAGCTCAACAAATTTCAATATGAATCGGGTAACCGAAACGTACTTCTATATCGTCCTTTGTCGCGGTGGACAAGTTTGTGGTGAAACTTTGGGGCGCCGGCAGTGCTGGTTCTGTATGACCCATGGTCGACGGCTGATCGTCGAGCTCATCGAGCATGAAATCTACCTCATCGTCGGAGCCATCGCATAGAGAATCTTGAGAATTGTGATGGCTTTCCGGAGGGTCGGGCTCTGTATGTGTTCGTTGGAGCGACGAGTCAAAAAGAGTGCTTGAAACGTCTCCCCGCACGCTCGCCGCGGCCGGGTTCATCATCGACGACAGCGTCAACATTGTCTCATCGGTACCTGAAGAGCCTATATGGCCTACAAAGAGAATGAGAAAAAATGGTTGCTTCGTACGGGAAGGACTTACCGTGGTCAGAATCCACTAAGGTTTGATCGCTAGCTGAGCTATTGGCAGTCTGGATTAACGTAGCGGAAGGCTGTAGAAACAGTCTTATCTCTTCCTTTCGCAAACGCAGATGATACAAATGTGCATTCAGGAGAAGAATACAGTCGGCTTCGGTGAGAGCTCTGTATGGCTTCCCAATTGCAGCACGTATGTGGCTGGACTTATCCCTAACATACTTGGGAATAGAAGTCAACGGAACGCCTTTGTCTACAGCGTATGTCTCAATTGATGGTGTGCCAAAACAAATACCGGAATCAAATACGTACCTCGCAAAGACTTAGCCTCGCTTCTCTCGGTCACTGGCACGTCAGCGAGATACCTGAAGTGCGCGTTGTACGACCAGACGAGACGTCGAGAATCGTCAAAGGGGCAGAGGTATTTGACACTTCTGTTCCACGGCGTCCATGAACCGCTAGCTTCTTTGATGAACATGGCCTGTTCCATGACCCAAAGGTCTCCACGGATGCCCAATGATTCCAGAGGTGCCTGTTCTGACTGGTAAGTTACACAAACCCCATTGATGGTTTTCCACGTAGATGACGTGTAACGGCGGTTTTCTGGCCAGTTATCCGGGTTCTTAAGGTAAAAATGGTTCACCCAGAAGACGTTGATAGGCACAGACGAGGCGGCTATGATGTCGCACTCCTTCTGGTCTGTACAGCTCTTGAGCATTTTTCGGCTTGACATTTATGAGCAACGAGCTTACCAAGGACGATGTGTTTACACCGATGTGTGCCATAAACTACAGAAGTTGCCATGAGATGCCAGCCTCCAGTACAATTGTGGCCCGAGGGTTCATTGAACTTGAATGTTCAACGTTCAACCGTGACGCGGTCTGGCAATGAGCACTATACCCCTGACACCTCTCAGCTGTACCAAATTTAAACCTACAAGACCCCGGCACACTCCCGGGCGCCTTAATGCCTCGAACGCCGCTCATGCCATTTTCAGCTACTCATTCATAGATTCTTGTATCCGCAAGAAATGACTATCATATCCTATGGGAGGTACCAGTAAGCTAGTACGAGAGTTATATATGTACATACAGACTCAACACTCACTAGGACAAGGACAAATTGACACCGACACGAGAAAGTGTAGCGTCCGAGCAAGTAAACAGTACAAATGCAGTAAGCATGAACATCCCATCATACGCACATCAATACACCTATATCGTTCTCATCTGACCATGATCCCGCTTCGACAATATATCTCTTGCAACAAGAGCCAGAATGCGCAGTTCCGACGTGTTGCGATCCAACCACTCCTGGTCTCCTGCCTCGATATGTGCGTCCATGGTCTCCACGAGACGATGGATGACCGATGTGTGCTCCTTGAGTTGTTGACCCGTCTCCTTTAGAGTGCAGCCGACCTATGTATGTTAAAAATACGGGGCAGTAGTGAGTGTGCGCTGCGGCACGTCGACGTATTGAGTCTTGACGCACCTCTGTGTCTTCATGTTCTCCAAAACGGGAAGACTCCCGCAATTGGAGAGGCAGCTCACGCGACTGAGTGGAAGGCAATGCAAGTGGCCGAATTGAGTCACGTCCTTCATCGAGCAAAAGGTCGACCTCCTCGTCAGAATCATCGAGTCTAGGCTGATCCATATCTTGTTCAGCTTCTTGAAGCTGGAGCTGATCATGACTAGTTATTGACTCGACAGCTTCTTCGTGTGGATGAGCACGTTGGCCAGCGCCATCCTCTCGTACCCGAGGGCTTATACATGTCTGTTGAACATGACCTTGTGTGATCGTGTTCTGGCCCATAGCAACTGCTTCTCCTTGTCGCGGAGCAAGGATACACATCGCATAACCCAGGCGTATAAAGTCGAGACGTATATTATACAAAAAAACTATATCAATCTCTTGCAGATCATAACGGTTCTTATTGATGGCAGCCGTAGCACCTGGTATTCGTTCTCTGAGAAATGTCGGGATGCAGGATTCTGGGACTCCTAAATCTATGCAGAGGTCAGCGTAAGTTGAATCGTGTGCCAAGGCGAGGTGTCCGTCCTCACTCTTCCATTTGATATACTCAGAGTTCTCGGTTTCTGTGCCGACGTACTTGAACTCGGCCATATGCGAGAACACCAGACGAGTACGGCGAGTCGGGTCGAACGGGCAGCGGTATACGGAGAGAGGAGTCCATCTCCGCCAGCGATCTTTGTGCTCTTTCCAGAAGAGAACATTCGGAGTCAGCCAAAGGTCTCCGACGTTCCCCAAATTTGATAGAGGCTGGAGGACAGAATGGTAGGTGACGAAAACCGCTGACACAAAAGAGCGATTAGAGTTTGCAGGAACCTCGACGCGGTCTTCTGGCCAGTTAGAGGCGTTTGTAACAGCCAATCTTAACACAGGATGCCAAAAGATGTGTACTGGGGCAGACAGGGAGGCGATGATGGCTCGTTCAGCTGCGTCTGCGGGTCATGAAACAGCATTTTTCAGAGCCCCGGAGCCTATGAGTCGCTGCATCTACAAAAAGAAGTAGCACAACGTACCAAGGCTCACAACGCCAGTAAGATGTTGACCGTAGACTGTTCTCCTGATCCATCCGCTCATGACTTGCTTCTTCCGTGATGGATGTGACTGCGTACGATGGGAGCGAGCCCAGTTCGATTAGCCGGTGGCGTTTCCATACTTCTCATTATATCCGCGGGCGTGCTCATCGAGGTGATGGCAGTTGTGGTCTTGTTTCTCATACGATAGCGCTTATTTACGCCGCGGTGCTGAAATGACAAGCGCCTGATCGAAGTCTTAGCGACTCAGGCTCGCGATCGCATCCACCACCTCGAGCTTCAAGTTTCAAGCTTCAAGTTTGAGCACGAAATTCATCAAGGCTTCAACGTCAACTGCCGATCCCCATGCTTTACTGTGTTTTACCGTGCACGTATCAGCTTCATGGATGCGAACTTGAAGGCTGACGAGTCTGAGTCTCCGAGTAAGCACACTGTGACGCATTCCTTCGTACTACTTGAAGGACAAGAGAGCGCTAAACAACTGTACATACAACTGTTATATCATGTGCCTGAATTATTGAACGATGTTGAACGACGTACGAGTGCGTAATAGGACACTAATTGAGATATTATGAGTAATCGTACTGGAAGACCCGCTTCTTGGCATGTACATATGACCTTAAGAACTTGAATGGTTCCTCGACAGGATTTTACGAGCAGCGAGAGTTATATCGTGCAAATCAGGAGTTGTACGATCAAACCAATTCCGATCTTGAAGGTGACTCTCGGTATCCAAAGTGTCTGCGAGGTGTCGCAGAACGGATGTCTGCTCTTTAAGTTGCCGCCGTGCTGTTTCCAAGTCATTATGGACCTGGAGGCTCGAGGTGACTTGGAGAATCTAATTTTGAGATTTACGAACATACCTCTAAATTGCGCTGCTTTGTCACATCCGGGCTCCCGTTTAAGCTCAGTGTTGCTGGCTCTGATAAATTTAAGGACTGTCCAGTGATAGACGACCGGTTGTAAGGCTCGAACAGCATGAAGTCCACCTCATCTTCGGAGTCGTCACATGCGGAATTAACAGAGTGGCAATTGGGCTCCATAGGTGTCTGTTGAAGGCAAGAATTTACGGAGATGCCTACGTCATGTCCAGTCTCCTGCGTGCCCAAATCATCCACCGATGATAGCGAGCTTGATCTTCTTTCGGCAAAACTGGAATGATCTACGGCGGTTTATGGAAGCCATTCCGTATTGTATGAGGCAATATGATTTACCTGTGTGTCCTTGACCCGGCAATGCCGTGTTGGCGGCTGGGCTGCTGTGATTCTGCGTTAACTCCCCCTCGGTTTCATCAAGGCCGTCACCGTCCCCGCTTCGTCTACGTAGATTGTTCAAATATGCATTCAGTATAAGAACACAGTCGTGCTCAGTAAGAGCTTTGTACGGCTTCTCGATCGCAGCACGTATATTTGTTGACTCTTCTATGCCATGCTCAGGAATGGGATATATTGGGGAGCCACGCCGCGCACGCTCTACTCAAACCGTACGTTCAACACCAATCGTGCAAAGAGTGGTAAGTAACCTGTCACCAGGTACGTACCCTCCAATTTCGGGCCCTGACGCCGCACGGTCCCTCCGGTGATGTACTTGAAGTGAGCGTTATATGTCCAGGCGAGCCGTCGAGAAGTATCAAAGGGGCAAGGGTATTTGACCTTCTTGTTCCACGGAGTCCATGAACCGCTGGCGGTCTTGATAAACATGGCTTGTGGCATCACCCATAGATCTCCATGAGACCCAAGCGACGCCAGAGGCTCGCCTTCTGTCTGGTAAGCAACACAGACTCCGACCATGGTTTTCCCGGTGAGAGACATATACGAGCGGTTGTGGGGCCAGGTAGGGCGATTTTTGACTTGCATGTTAACGTCCATATGGTTCACCCAGAAGATGTTGATTGGAACAGGCGAAGCGGTGATGAGTTCACGTTCCGCCTGGCCTAGATAACTTTTGAGCACCGTGACCACGGTATCCGCACGATTTCTTATGAGGAACGGGCTTACAAAGAGCAATGTGTTGATAAGGGTGAGTTTTGTAAACCATGGAGGCCGCCATGACGTTAATTTGTCATTGAAGAGCTCGTATCTGGAGGCTGCCCCAGCGAAGGTGGTGGAGGTTGAACGCACTACTAGTAGTAGCCGTGGGATTCGAACGTCGTTTGCACGTTACACAGACAGACGCCGGTGGCAGACCCTAACTCAGCTTCAGTCTCATTCATTCGTGTGTACACGATCGCCACCCTCGGGCTTCGCGTGTATCGTTTGAAAGCCCGGATCTGCACATTGAGTAAGTAAACACTCATGCACTCATGGAGTTTCAAACCATAAACGTTTAAACTACGAACTCAGGCGCCCCCCGCTGAGTCCATTGGCAGGACCCCAGCACACTCCCGCGCACTTCATCAAACTTTGGGCTGGCCTGTAGTATTCCTTTTCGTCATTATTGATGTGCTTTCGCAACTGTATCAGGTCTTGCTCCACCATATTACACTCACTTCATGTGCACTGAATATTTTACCTCGAAGTCTACTACTTATCTCATATATAGTAGTCCTTCACTTTCAAATTCTCATATCCTAAATCGCACGCCACACTGGCAAGTAGACAAGGATCAACGAGTCACGGAATATTATACCTGGCATGAATATTAGCTTACGAGTCGTCTAGTTCCTTAGCAACAATTCCCCAGCCGAGGTCAACGCTCCAATCTCAAATCAGTACCATTAAATTAGCGTCAATGCGTCATCATACACAGAACATTCAAACACCTAAAGCACCCTCGGCTGACCAGGGTCCCTCCTTGCCAAGATATCTTTCGCAAGGAGCGCAACCATGCGTACATCCGACGCAGTGCTATCCAGCCATTCCTCGTCTCCACCCTCAACATCGGCGCGCATCGTCTCGACGAGACGGTCAATGACCGATATGTGCTCTTCGAATTGTTGGCGTTTCGCTTCGAAGACGGGGTCGATCTACGCATGTGGGAAGTCGACATACATTAGTATTCATTACAATATTGTCGGGTGATTTCGAATACGACGAGACCTACATCCATGTCTTCTAGATCTGCAGAGTCATACTCCATCGAGGTATTCTCTTCCTGTGCACGAAGCTCTGGTGACTGTATAGGAGACCGTCCCTGACTGGAGTCCACTTCATCGAGCAGCACTTCGACCTCCCCTTCAGATAGCTGGGTATCGATGACTGTACGCTCAATCGGGTCTTCAACAGTCGGTGGTACGTTATCTCCTGGACGCTCTTCATCCTGGAGGTCTACGGACATTGGTTCAACCTGGATTGACTTCTCCGAATATCTTCTGCTGTTCGCTTCTGGAGGTGCCTGGGTGATTAAGTCTTGAGGATTTGGTATGTCGTTTCCACCATTCTCCTCCGCCTGCTCTTCGGGAGTAGGTACATCTTCACCACCACCATCCTCAGGCTCTCGGACTTGAGGCTCTACGGGTATTCGTTCAACAGAATCTTCGGAGAAGTTGACATCGCTTCCTGGACCGCTTGCTGGAAGCTGAGATTCAGCAGGCTCCTGCTCGATGTCTTCTTCGCGGAGAGATTCACCGTCTCCTGTCTCACCCTGGGGATCCGAATGCAAGTCCTCGTCCTCATCCTGCTCCTGGTTCTGAGCTGGTTCGACTTGATGCGCAGCGAGTACCGCGGCCTCATCACCAAGGCGTATATAATCAAGGCGGACGTTGAAGAGAAGAGTAACATCAGCCTCTTCCAGCTTTCGATGTTCCGTCTCGATGACATCCGCAACACGCGGTATCTGCTCTCTGAAAGATAACGGAATGCACGAGCGCGGGACCCTGTTCACTGTCGAAGAGTTAGCGTACTGAGACCATATGTGCCATGTAGGTTGCTGCCACTGTCATTGGTACTCACAGGCCCATTCACGACGCTCGCCTACCGCAGTTGTAGGTCCAGCGTACTTGAATTCCGCCCAATGCGATAACATGAGACCGCGCTGTGCGTCGTAAGGACACCGGTGAAAGTAGAACCGAGGTACCCATCTCCTCCAGTTGCCTCCCTCTTCTTTCCAAAAGAGGGTGTTTGGGGTGACCCAAAGGTCTCCAAAGTTTCCTAGGTTCGGCACAGGCTGGAGAATAGACTGGTAGGTGACGAAGACGGCCGATACGGTTGCGGTACCAGCGGCTTTAGAGAACAGGACACGGTCTTTTGGCCAGTTCTCGACGCCGTCTGGTTTAAGTCGTAAAATTGGGACCCAGAAAATATGCACTGGTGCAGACAGGCCAGCGATGATAGCTACTTCAGCTTGATCTAAGTACAGCATGCGTACCAGTATGTTTGATAAGTTGCTATATGTGCAAATAAAAGAATTCGCCCGACGTACCGAGCTTCACGTGGTGAGCAGGATGTTTATCATAGCTAATACTACCAGCCCGCCTACCCACAGATTGTTCCATCGAGGCGCGGCAGTTGGGTGCAACCGTTGCGAGGAGCCTTGAATGTTTGAGTACTAGTCGGCGGCGCTTCAAAATGGTTTCTCATTCTATCTCCGGGCTTGTTCGTCGAGGCTGATGGCTGTTGTGCATTCGTTTGTCACTGTTGCCAGCTCATCAACATTGTCATCCTTAGCATACAAAGTTGAAGCGCCTAACCTTACATAAACCCTAATCATCCTCTGAGGCGCGATCATCATCTCGGTTTGTCTTTGCTTCCATCTGTCACCCTCGAGCAAGAGAGCTCTTCGGGTTTCAATGGTCAGGGCTTCAAACAGGCATCCAAATATCACCGCACAGCCACGTCGCAGGACACTAGTTCAAAAAAAACATCGTGACCCTCTGAGCTTTGGCACCGGGCTCGAAGACTCGGGAACGACGAATCCGGAGACGCAGTACGTATCGTTGCTTTGTATCTGCGACTCTTTCTTGTATACTTCTAATCCCGACGCAGCATTTGTGTGCGATCCAGAGGGAGCTTCCTGACCCTCATTATCTAATTCTCCCAATGAGATATTCACGCGAGCCTGAATAGTTCCAGAGGATGGGCATGTCATCGTCAAACGACGTCGTAGGACAGGGTAGAACAGAGGTACGTTTGTCGTGGTTTCGTCGGCGTGGCCACAGATGCGAATGCATAGTGTTCAACGTCGCTAAACACTTTCAAGATGCCGCAGATTCCCTCGTTTTACTGAGTGTAAGTGCAGCGTTCGATACGTCATTGCTCTTGGAAGGTTGAACTTACAAGCAAAAGCGGAGAACTAGTTTTCTCACAGAATTGCAGACCACGGATTGCACAAGTAGTCGACCGTACAACTATTCCTCAAAGCGTAGACATACTTCACGCATTGGCCAATTCGAATTTCTCGCCATATTCGCTAATATTCACCTTTATGCAGCTCTATATATACCAGACGGATTGATGTAAGATGCTGTTCCGAGACCTATTAGCAGCAACAGTATGTACCGCTATCTCTGAGACTGCTGCTAAGCCACAGCTTCTCATCGCACTCGTCTTTAGGTCCCAAGTTGCTCCTACGACTTACGGCGAGCATCGCAAGTCGCGCGAGAAAGCACGTCTCACGGACCACCATGTCATTCTGTCTTGGCTCACCCCTCTATAATGCACTGCGTGCCCGGGTTCCGCACTCATGTTGGTCTGAAAACGGCGATATGTAAATGCATTATCTGGATTACGGATTAACGCCACGCCATCTACCTTATGCTGATCAGATACGCCAGCGCTGATTGAAATCTACAAGCCGCGAAGAGGCGGTAGCGGGTATGTGGCCATACCGGCTGTTGAGCTTTGTTCATTAGGTGAGTACTTCTCGCCTTGTATTGAACGCTGTGTATTGAAGACGACTGGAGTTTTTATGCTATATGATTCACACTAACCAAGATGGATTGGTAGCTTTGCAGTACTAATACAACACAATATGGCTGGTTGATGGTGCCCATATACCAACATTCAAGGTGCGATTTCCGAGGCAATGTTTGATCATACATGGTTCGTATCGTGAAAGTTACAAGCAGCAATAACCTACTGGATTATACTGATGCATGTCCATACGCCAGCATCATCTCCAATATACACATCGCAGGCTTCAACGTTCAATCGTGGTCGTCGTGGTAACAGGCCATAGGGAGCGGCATATACTATCCGGGTAGGTAGAGGTAATTATGGGGTTACTGCGACTTAACCGTCGCTACTCTTCTGCCGTAGGTACGTTCTCAGATACGGCCACACCACTCCCAAGTATATAGGAATGCGAAACTCACTGGCACGGTCCGACAGTAGGTAGTCCAGTGGTTAGGACGAGGCGTAGAGTAAGGCCTTACTCACACGGAGATCACTGGTAGGAGTCAACAGAGGCTTGCTCATCTTTCCCAAATGAAGTAGTCTTATTGTCTACCAACCGGTAAGTACCATTTATAAGTCAGCCATTCCGTGGTGTACCGTGATCGTGACGTGGGGCCCCAAGAGATATACAATATCTGTCGCAGACCTCAGCGCACGATGACGGGAATGTGATAATTCCGAGGAAATCTACGGTCTCCAGCGGACCAGCTTCAAGTAGCAATGTTGGGGTAACATGTGAAGTGTGGTGGCAGGCGTACCCACGCCACGAAGGGCCGTTTCGTTAGACTTCCTAATATCGAGCCAGTCCATTATTAATGCACCACCCGTAGATGTTATCTCCTGATATGCACACGTAGCACAGAATGCAGGGAGAAGCTAAAGAAATACATCCTTTGATGTGGCAGAGATGATCATATCTCAGTGGGAGAGTGGCTATGTTAAGGCACTATAGCCAAGCGGTTAAGGCGATTGATTAGAATCTCTTCTTCGAGAAACGATCAATTCCACTTTGTGGGCGCAGGTTCGAATCCTGCTGGTGTCGTAAACTCAGTAAAACAAATTCTTTTTGTATGGTGAGAATTGAGTTTGAGGATCGGCGAGAAAGACTCAAGAAGGTTTTTTTTTGTACTCAGGATTCCTGGTCGGGATCGACCCAAGACTCACTCACTTCCGGATGGTGAAGCAAATAAACGTGCACATGAGTCGAGTCAACCTCGGTATACGAGGCACTTATATGCACAAGTTTAATATATAAGACCAATCCTGGCTAGATCAAGATGGAGGGTATATATAAATCTCAGGAGTGAGGACACACAGGAGCCATATAACAGCATGCACAAGGACCAAATACCAACTACGCGCAGAACAAGCTTCAACAAAACCCCCTACGACGTGAATATAATCACCAATCTACCACTACTCTCCCATCTCTTCACTACCTCGTTCCCATGTTAAACAAAGGGAAGGCAGCTTAGAAACCAGCCGCGACAGCGAGAGCAGCAGCGCCGAGCAACGACGCAATAGCACCGACGCCGTTACCCGCGCGAATGCTAGCCGCACCGCTGCTCCCACCGAGGATACCATCCGACAAGCTTCCAGCAGCCTGGACAGCGCCGTTCAAGAAGCTCGCGCCGCACGTCGACTGCACAGCCTGGTACAACGGGGACTGTCCCGCGAGGAGGATGCTCTTAGACAATCCGGGACCGTACGCGAGATCGGATTCGAAGGAGATGTACGAGGTGAGGATGGAGCGGGTGCATGCGACGCAGAGTTTGTCCTTGCTCTGGGAGGGATCGAGGAACAAGAACGCCGCGTTGCTCGATTTGAGATTGTCAAAGTTAGGAGTCAGAGTTTGTTGCGAGCCGGTGTACAGGGAGTCCGCTGCGGGCGGGGTGTTGAGGGACTGTGCGCCGCAGAAGTTGCCGGAGTCGTCTTTGGAGGTGAGAGCCTTGGAGAGGGGGTAGACGACGTAGAGGGCGTCGTAGACCTGCAGGACGTCTGTGTTGGGGCTGTCGGCGGCGAGTTCTTGTTGGCAGGCGGCGTAGAAGTTGGTGAGGGCGGTGCGCACGGAGGCCTCGGAGCAGACGGAGGAGGAGGCGAGGGTGGTGAGGGCGGTTTGCACGGAGGCGGAACCAGAGGAGCCGGGGGTGAAGGAGGAGGTCGCGTTGGTGATTGCGGAGGTGCAGCTGGCGAGGCTGGTGTCTTTGTCGAGCGACTGAAGATACGCGCCGCAGGTCGTGCTGATGCCTGCGGGGGTCGTCTAAGGCGATACAAAAACCCGTTTAGCATCTTTCGTGAGAGCAGACACGCGTGGAGGGGGTACTCACGAAGGCCCAGGCGGCAGAGGCAAGAAGGGGAATTACGGCAAAAGACTTCATCGCAGGCAGGTTTAGTGTAGCGAGGAAAGAGTGGACGAGTTGTTTAGTGTCGACGACGACGACTGTGAGGACTCAAAAGAGGACGTTGAACGTTGAGGTTGGAGAAAGAAAGAGTGAGGTGGGTGCTGGACGAGCGAGTCTTTGTCGAGGGGGAGGGCGACAACCAGTCAGGGCGTTAGCAACAAACAATCAAAAAGGGCGCGCCAAACATGTCAAAATAGGGCAGGTGGCTGGCAACGCCGGCGAGAACTGCCCTTCGACCCTCAATTTAAATGCATTTACGGCGAAAAATCACTCGTGGAATTCCAGTAAGAGACACTCGATTCATGTACAACTACGAGATACAATGTGGTTTGTTTTCCTAGAAAAGTGCTACACGATGGTCATCCTGCGTCCACAAGCGACGCGCCCTAGTCTACAATGATACATTTTACAACTCTGCAGAAAAAAGTCAGCGGTCGAGATGCATTGCATAAACGTGAAAAGACGTACTCTGCATGGCAGCGATATCAGTGCTCTGGATATACTCCTCAAAGTCAGTCTGGAGCTTCTCCTGGAGCTCATCGGTAGAGACCAGCTCATCCTCTGCGAAAGCACACGCGTTAGTTTTCGCCGACTCATCTGATCAAGATTAACGTGTACGTACCGACGACGAGAGTGATCTGGAGCTTCTTGATACCGTATCCGATAGGTACCCACTTGGAGGCACCCCAGACGAGACCCTCCTGCTCGACGGAACGAACGGACTTCTCGAGCGCGTCCAAATCGGTCTCATCGTCCCAAGGCTTGACCTCAAGAGTGACAACAGACTACACACGCCGACATCAGTATCTCACAATCACATCGCATCAATAAATAAGATGGAACGCACCTTGGCAGCAGCCTTGGGCTTGTTAGCCTTCTTCGCGTTGTAGGCAGCAACACGTTCAGCCTTGATACGCTCAGCCTCAGCGTCCTCCTCCTCATCCGAGCCAAACAGATCGATCTCATCATCGTCGTCCTCATCCTTCTTCTCAGCAGCGGGAGCAGCAGCGCCCGATCCGAAGAATGCCTCACCGGCAGTGCTGGAGCCAGGGAGCGAGCCGAACTCGGACTCGTAGGACTTGATGTGCTTGTACCAACGAGTTACGCTGGTGAGGGTGGCAGCCGGCTCAGAGGTGATCGCCTTGAAGACGGTGACATCGGCCTGCGAGGGGGTGTATCTGGGCAGAGAAAGTGGGGTCAGCTGGAGCAGTCCCGGATTGCGTAGAGGCAGAAGGGAAGAGTGTGTATAGATATCAGAAAGCTAGGTAAGAATGGTATCTGCATGCTTGAGCAGCGGTGTCTAGTCGCTTCTTGGAAACACGGACCATAGCGTTGTGTTCATCATTTATTTAAATTATCGCAAAAAGTACTGCGAGCCATAACGAAATCAAACAAACGAAAAACTCACCCCTCGACGTAGGAACGGGTGGTGAGGTGGGCCTCGAGCTTTGCAAAGTCGACAGACATAATGTGGGATGTATGTGGGAGTTGGAGAGAGAGAAAGAGAGGAGGAAGGATATCGATGGATGGAAGCCAGACGCGACTCTCAATTTTTATGATCGTGTCCAGTTTAGGGCAGGTAGGCGCCTCAGTATGTACTGCTGTAATTAGAGTCCATCGATGCGCGTTGTTCGAAGTAGCTGATATGGCCGAGTCGTTAAGGCGAGTGATTTGAATTCGTTTCATTATCACTTGGGCATTGCCCGCGTAGGTTCAAATCCTGCTGTCAGCGTATCCCGTGCAGCGTCGCTATTGCTTTTTTCTCTCTGGCTTTTCTCTCTGGCATGCCGGAGAGTTTGCAAAAGCACTCACTTTTTTTCTTTTCTTCTGCTTGCAAAATTCAAATGAAGTTGTCACAACAAAGAACCAATCTCACATATACACTCTTCGACGACAAAAGTGGGAATTCGCATGTATTGAAAGTGTAAGGACAAGAATCACGGCGATATCAATAATAAGTTAGATTAAGTAGATAATAGATACTGGTAGTCGTAGATCGACGCCAAGTAGATGCAAGATAGATGGTCAATGGAGCAAGAAAGTTCGAACTTCGAAGAGGGGATGAGATGAAAGGGTGGACGCTATGCTTTACAGTAGAGTAGATCGCATAATAGATTGGCTGTAAATCTCGTCAGTGGCGTGCCTAGGAAGAGGGTTGGGTGGAGGACTAACCAAGCAGGGCTAATTAATACAGTGTTGGACGATAGATGGAACTAGAGTAGGTCGGCGTTGCGAAGCTGTGAGCGGAGGATGCTTTCTCCCACTGGATATAATAAACTCAGTCAGAAAGGGTGACTTTGAGTGATTGGAAGGATTACGTACCGACACCGAGCGTGAGGGCAGTAGCGTGTGTATCTACAACGGAAGTCAGATGTACCCGGAAAGGTCTGGCAGCAACTGTGTTCTGGCGAGCAATCTCCTTGAAGTGTTGTGCAAAATCTTAGACAAATAAAGTCAGGCTTAATAACAAGAGAATGAAGTTACGCTTCAACTTACATTGAGCCACCGTAGACAAATCATTCTTCCGATCCCCAAAACTAGGAACATAATCCTTCACCCTAATCCCGCTCTTCAACTTCTTATCCACTACCACCAAAAATCAGCTTTCTTCCTACCGACCTCACAAACACAAACACAAACAAAATACGTACGTAAATCGCACTTATTAAGAAACAAGATAATCTGCGCCTTCGCGAGCAGCTTGCACGTGCAGATCATCTTCCACAGCTGGTAGCTATCTTCCAGACGGTTCACTTTGCGGTCTTCGGCGAGTTTTTCGTCGAAGCAGCTGATTGGGGCGAGGAAGATGATGGCGTCGCAGTCGTCGAAGTAGGGGAACCATGCGGGGCGCTGAGTGTCGCCGTAGTGTCAGCGGTAGGGTTTAATTGTCGTAAGGTAGGGAGACTCGTACCTGTGTCCGAGAGCCACCGACGTCGTAGAGGCACCATTCCAGACCTGCAGCTGGACCTGTGAAGATCGATGTTAGCGAAGGGATATAATGTGAGGATGGAAGGAAACCGCACCAGTCTCGAATAATATCCTATGCTCCTGAACACCAAGCGTCCTCAACCTAGCGCGCACAACATCATCATCAGACGGCGTATAATCCCTCCTCGCAATCCTCGACACATCCTGCAAGAAACTGCACCACCCACCATAATCAGCCCACATTCACTCTCTCATTCAAACGATAAGAGCACTCACAAGCCCGGCATAAGATCCAACCGCAACCGCCGCCGCTTCAACATCTCCTGCACGACCTCATCCTCCCAAAGCGCCTGCATATCCTCCTTACAACTCGCAATAATCTCCATCGTCTCCGCCTCGTCCCCGCCCTTGCGTCTCAGCGCCGCGTCGCTCGGCTTCCTACTATGTCCATGTCCCCCTCCCCCATTCCCACCACCTCCACCGCCGTCCTTGCGCGAGCCGACAGTGGACTTCCACGACCCATGCGACCAGACGAACAACTCGTGGTTCCGGTTCTTCGAAGTCGTCTCTGTGGCCGTCGCGGGCGTCGGGTAGTCGCATAGTCCGAGGCGGTTCTGGATGTCGGATTGGACGCTCCGTAGAGGGAGGAGGCGAAGTTTCAGGAGGCGGTGTTTTTCGGTGAAGCGTAAAGATGGCAGGGATGCGTCTTTCCCTGAAGATTTGGATTTGATAGGGTGCGGGTGGCCGTCGTCGTCGTCGCTGTCGCTGGAGTCTCCGTTTGTGTCGGTGGGCTTGGAGGACATTTCGGAGCTGAGGACGTCCAGGATTGTGTTGACGTTTCGGAGGAGGTTGAGCTGGATGATTGTGCGCCAGGCAGCACGCTCTGCGCTCCACGCTTGCTTCGCATAATTCAACTGGAAATCTACACCCCCACAACCTCATTTAGCTCACAACAAAAATACAGTATAGGAGCATGACGTACTCTTCAATGTGGTAGACTTGCCTTCAAGAATCAAGTCAGGGTCAAGTCAGTTTCGTGATGCCGTAAGGGACGATAAGCAAACATATGGCCAACGCACCGCTCTCGCTCTGCCCGAGGAGCAACACCTTTATCGGCTTCTTCTTCTTCTTCAACGCCGCTCTCTCCTCCTTCAACTGCTGGTCTATCTCGTCGCTGATGCGCCTCGCCTCTGCCTCTGCGCTTAGACGCTGCTGCTTCTGCTCCTCGGTCTCGCCAGGGGGAGGGGCTATCGCTATGGTAAGTGGGTCTTCATCTGGTGCACGGCCCATCGTTGGTGTTCTCGTGGTATTGGCGGGGAAAGCGGTGAGTCTTGGGGGTTCGAGTCGTTGATTGTGCGTATACCAAAGACGACGGTATTTGGGTCAAGCGGGCGTGAGGGGGTCTGCCAAGTAAGAGTGAGGGATGCTACACGTGCGACGAATCCAGGAAATGTCTAATGATACAGAGCACAGCTCGTGTGGCCAGCCGGGGTGTATAGATGGACGGAGGGGCAGCTCGAGGAATGGAAGATAGTGGTGGGGGATTCAGACAAGGGGCGCAGCGCCAGGAGAACCGGATGTCCGATCGACAAAGGAGTCAACTGGAAATGCCGCCTGTCTGCAGGAGCAGTGTTATGGAACGTGTGAAGCGGTGTTGGGTTCGTCAATGATAAAAGATGAAGATGAAGGAGAAAGAGAGGCTTCGAACTTCGAATTCTGCGCAGAGTGCAGTTGTGAGCGAACGCCGTGCGTCGTCGAGGAAACCAACTGAAACACGGCTGCTGAGATCGGTGTTGGGCCGTATATGGGCTTCCGCCTCTTGCTCTCTACCACGATGTCCAAGCTCTCGTCGAAGCTCTCAATTGTAGCTGATCTGCTCTCGAACGTATACACTACGTTCTCTCAGGTCTTGTCGAGCGAAGCCTCTGCCCCTGAATAAAGGGGCAAGATAGACTCTGCGGAGACTTTACAACCGTCGGTCAATATTGTTCTCGTTGCCCCTGACAGAGCGTTGGTCAAAGCGAGGTCAAGATGCCCCCCGTACATCTGATGAGGTCGCCAGCTGATCAGCCCGCCGGATAGTTCCAATGATTCTGCAGATTTCTCCCCACGCAGTAGAATCGTGTCTCAATTGCAGAAGCCTTCATGTCCAACTCACTACCGAACTTGTTCTCACCTAAGCGATCTACCGGTGGCGGCTGGCCAGTGCACGTCCGCCCCTGTGCCACTGTGCATGCTCGACTTCTCCGACGTATCACGCACCTCGCTTTACTTTTTGCCTGACGTTGTTTCACGTTGACCTTGGACATCCCAGGTACTTTGGATAACGTTCAGCGGCTTGCATCATTATACATATTGTACTGACTGCTGACCACATCACGATGATGATGATTGTTGTTACATAGATAACATCGACGTCAGTCACCAGTCGTTATGTGCTAGGCATGGTCCGTAATCATATATTGTCCGATGCTAAGTATATCATACAGTGACATAAGCGTGCTTACAGGACTTATTGATGTTTATACTAGACGGTGAGCGTTGTTTAGTGATCCTCCGACTAGACTGAACTTTGGAATTAGACTAGTTATTTTCATACCCATCCCGCCTCCACATTGGACTCCGTATGCGCCCTGAAACTGAATGTATTCGCCGTGCGCACGGTATATGTGCTATCATGTATTAGTCAAAAGCGCGAAGCATTTCTCCTATGCGACGTCATGATCATTCTGCGACAATGAATGACAGACAAACATCCAATACAGACCATGTGCAGCTATATCACACAATGACTATTCACCTATCGGAATCATATAAGTAACAGTGGACCCACAAATATGCGTCTCTTCCAAATATCCCTGGTGCCTCAGTGGTGCCTACATTGACAAGCATGGCTGCCAGTAAGTGAGTGGCCAAATTTAACTGTTGAGCCAGGTGCAAATAATCCTCGCGATCATATATGACCCGGTCACCTCGCCTTGCAATACCGAATCCCCCATAGCCAGAGCCAAACAATCCCCACATGACAGATCCAGATCTGCTCAAGGCGTTTAGTCTCCAGACTTACCCAAACAGGAAATAACACACTTTCAGCGCCATCAACATTCTGTCATCATACAGCGCTTAACTCAGCCGCTTTCTTCCTGCCACCCTCCACCCGCAATCTCCAGGGTCGCCATGAGCCAATCGAGAAGACCTGATTACCACCTCTACCAGTGAGTTTTTGGCTGTTAATTGGTTGTGTGTGTTAGGGATCTTATCCTTATCTTTGCGTGGGGACAGTGGACAGCGCAGTTATTCGTTTTATCCGTCTGATGTGAACGAGCTTGGTAAGTGATTCGTGTGGCTTAACCAATACTGTACAGAAGGTTGTTGACAATTCGAGAATCTGCCAGTTGAAGTTCGGGCACGACAGAGGACGTTCGACGGTGCCTATGGACGTAGCGCACTCAGTAATCTAGGATACGCTCTCACGGTCCTCCGTCTATTCGACGAGCGATTTCATCGCAGTAAGCCGGCACTTTCTCGTCACCTCTACATCCTCACATTACTCTCTCTACCTCTTTAGTCGGAATCCTTTACACCGTCCTAGCAGCGATGCTCTACATCATGGCCTTCCTCCGACAACGACATTCCCTACACGACTTCGCCGACAACAGCTGGCTCCATCCTTCCCTGCACAACCCCATCAAGACTGTCGGGCAGACTGGCAAACGGATCTTTGGGAGGCCGTTTGTTACTGCGGGGTGGATTGTTGTTGCGGTGTCGATAGTGGTGGCTGTTGTTGAGATCACGCTGTTGGTGCTCATATTCAAGATATGATTATGATATCATATTGTGCACCTGCAGAGGATTGTTTCGGACTTTTCTTTTTCTAGTTGTTGTGACCTTCATGGCTACTTATGACTTAGAGTACTCTAGCTACTACACCATATTGACAATTGTATACTCGCCACCTGTACTCACCCCTTTGTATCCAAACGCTTCTACTTCTGCCGCTCACATAGGAGCCCTAACTCACGAACACAAGCTCCAACCTACGCTTGCTTCCTACTTCTGCTTCAACGAAATAGATACATATATACCAAGTCATACAACCCAAAACTAGCTATAATGCCATAACACCAACAACCTACGGCGCTCTATCCCTCCCCTGCCCCTCACTATCCCTCCTCAACATCGGACTCGCCAACCCCCTCTCAATCCTACTCTCATCCGTCGCCGCCCTCGGTATATCCCTCGCATCCTGTCCATGGCCATCCACAGGCGGCGGAGACCCAGTGTACCTGGGCGACCGAGGCGACCTCGCACCTACGGCAGTCAAATCGAGCTCCCGACCGTCGTCTTCTTCGTCTTCAGATTCCCCGGGTGTAGCTAGTCGACTCCCGCTGGATGGTCCTGCGCCTGTGCCAGACGCACCTCGTCGAGCGCGTCGAGCGTGGAACGTTCGACTCGCGGTGGCGTTTGAGAATAACGGTAGCAAGTATCGCTCGTCTAATGCCTGGAACCACTTTCCGTCCTCTGGTAAAAGCCCAGCAGCAGACAATGGACCACTGCCGCTTGGCGTCCTCGATCCTGACCTTGACGGACCTTTGGCCTTTCCGTTCTCTAACGCTGTAGGAGCGAGCGGGAGGACCTCATTTTCAGAGTCATACGAGTCAGATGACGCAGCGGAGAAGATGGTGTTGTTGTTCAGCGGAGAAGGGGCGCCGTTCGGTGTTTGCGCCTGGTGGTTGTAGCTGGGGACATGACCGTAGTGGAGGCCGACTCTGCCTCGAGCAGCCGTAGCGGCTTGCTGCGCGACCAAGTAACCCTCTTCTTCCTCTTCATCGTTGTATACGTTCAATCCCCTTGTGGTAGTTCGCCTGCCATACCCGCGGAACCAGCCAGGGCGTGGAAGCTCCTCTTCATCGCTACTGCTCGCCGCGTCGTCTTCTACACCCGTTCGGATTCCGAGCACTTCGAGCATGTATGCGGTCGTGCCTCCGAACATGACGACTGTGAGCACCACTACGACGAGGACGGTCGTGCGCAGTGTTTGGGCGTTGTCGCCTTTGAAGCCAGCTGCGAGGGCTACGCCGACTGCTCCTCTTAGACCTGCCCAGAACAACATCATCTGGTACGAATGAGGGATCTCTTCCGTGCGCTGTCCACGCGCGTGGCGTTGGAAGAAGTTGATCGCTTCTGAGAGGGGGAACACGGCGGCGTAGCGCGTGAAGACAACGGCGACGGTGGTGATCGTGATGAAGAGCGGCTTGAAGTAATTTGTCACCTTCGTAGAGGATGGAGGGCTTGTGAACAAGGAAAGTCCAAGGTAGATGAAGATGAAGTTCTCTGAGAGCTGGGCGAGCGTCGAGAAGATGTATTTAGTAGTGCGCTGGGTTCGTCGGGACATCGTGTGATACGCGTAGTGCTTGAGTGTGATGCCACAGAATAGGAGGGAGACGATTCCGGACATGGAGAGACCGTTCGAGAAGAAGTAGCATGTGTACGCGGAGAGTGCGACCAAACATGATTCAATCCCGGGGTACTGCGCCAACGAGGAATGTTTGAGGATGAGCGACATCGCGAGGCCGAATACGACGCCAAGTGCCATTGATACGCTAAAGGATAGCAAGAAGATGCCTATACCATGGAAGAGAGAGGAGATGTAGATCTCGGTGCCGTGGAATTGTGACAGCGTTCTAATGACCCGGGGTTGATTTGAATTGAAAGCGAATGAATAGGCAGATAGTACTCACTCGTACATGACGATACTGACAGCATCGTTTAGCAGACTCTCTCCGAAGATGATTGTGTAGAGTTTGGGGTCGACCTTGTACTGATTGAATATCGCGAGGATTGTGACTGGGTCCGTTGCGGATAGCGTGGATCCGAAGATGAGGCATTCGATGAGCGATACCTCGAGCGACTCCAGGCCAAGAAATGAGTAGATGTACACTAACACTCTACATGTTGCGTGTTCAGTCAAATGGATGAGCGGCATGATACACGACGTACCCGACTCCCACCGCAGATATCGTGGTTCCCAGGAACGCGAACGTAAGGATTGAGCCAAAATTGCGGAAGAAGTTCTCCTGCAATTGAAGTCCGTCAAGTTGATCTAGGTCGTATAGATGAAGTAGACGTACCTGCTTCAGCTCGTAGCCAGAGTTGAGAATAATAGGTGGCAGTAAGAGGTTGAAGAATAGTGTATGTTTGAATGTCTGTGTGGCAACGTCACTGACTTAATTCCATTAGGGCGTCATGGATGATACTCACAAGCATTTCACGAATCATCGTTCCCGGTGCCAACCTAACCACCAGACCCACAAACGACCCAGCAAATATCGCAACCAAGGTTTCATGGAGAAGTCGTATGCGCTTGATTTGAAGGTAGTACGACGTGAAGAGGGACAGAATGAGCAGCAGGCACACTAGGAACAGGGACCATGACGAGTAGTACTCTTCTTCCTCTGCTATTGGCCCAGCGGTGCTAGTGGGAGCTGCCGCCGCGAGTATAACTGGAGTGGGTGGTTGGTTCCATTCTGCCATAGTTCAACTGGGAGGGGACGTGGTACGAGAGGCAGCAGAGAGAGGGCAGCTTGAGCTGAGATTGTACCGAATGACCGCAGCACTTCTTTAAGAAGCTCTGTTTGGTGAGATGAGGGATATCAGTGCAGTATTTCTCAGCGCATCCAAATTGCTGTCGTGTCAACTGTTGAACACGGTGGTCAGCGAGTGAAGAGGTCCTGGAGGTAGAGGAGTGAAGACCGCCCTGGCATGGGCTGCCGATACGACTGCCTCTATGGGCGCTTCTACAAGTCCGTCCTCTGAGCCCGACCTCCACCTCGTTCGCAAAACTAGCGGACTTCCCTACCTTCTGACTTCCGGAATTTACGAAGGCAAGGTGAAAATGATGCGCACAGTGGTTTGCGGCTTAGGAAAGAGGGCTGGTGCGGGCTCAAGGTATGTTCAAGGCTACTGTGCTGTCAGTGAGTGAAATTAACTTTGCTGCATTATACTAGACTTCCTCGGCATGTTGCTTCGCCAGCAATTGTTAGACTGCTTTCCACGATGAATACGCAGGTATTAACATCAGTCTGAATAACTAAGCAACGTATTAATTCCTAATAGTCATCACATCTCCTCCGACCACATTCGCTCCGACAAGGTTTCGTAGCTCTACCCGGAAGTGCTCGTAACCTCTCCCTATGGTCTTCAAAACCTCCCGCCGCTCCTTCAACGCCTTCAACTCCAGAGGTACTTCCGGAAGAAACTGCAGCCTTGTCCCCTGCGTCTGATGCCGTAGAACCCGCCTCTGCCACCATTTCCGAAGCTTCCTCCGCCATTCCCCCAGATGCTGGAGTCGCGTCAGACGTGTCCAACTCGCTCGTGGACACGTTGTCCAGCGTATCCCCCGACACATTGAACGCCGTGTCACAGTATTCCGACCCCGCGATAGCAGGTCTCACTTCGTGGTCACCAGCAGGACTCTCAGTATGGGGTTTAGATGCACTCCACGTCGCAACTGGTATGCCCTGGTTCTGGACGATCGTCGCCGGTACATTCGCCGCTCGAATTATCCTCATCCCCTTTGCTGCCGCCAGCATGAGCAACGCTGCCAAACTCGCCGAACACCAGCCAGAAATTCAGGCAGTGACGGAACAAGTAAAAGCTGCGTACGCAGAGCGAAATCAGTTCGAGATGCAGCGCGCCGCTCTCGCGCAGAGGGCGTTGTTCGCAAAAATTGGGGTTAACCCGTTGAAGAACTTCATCCCGCTGTTCGTTCAGCTGCCTGTCACGATTGGAATGTTCCTTGGTGTGAAGAAGATGTGCGATTTGCCTTTGGAGGGACTGAAGAACAGCGGCTTTAGCCTCCTCACAGACCTTACTGTCCCTGATCCCACGTGGATCCTTCCCATCCTTGGAACGATAGTCATGAACATCCAAATGACGGTACGTGACGTCTCCGTTCGTCGTTCATCTCACGTGCCCTTACCAATTATGTTTATAGTTCTCGGCGCAAGACATGAGCACCTCTGAATTCGCCCCACACATGATCAACATCTTCCGAGTGCTCACACTAGCCGGCACAGTCTGGATGGGCTACCTACCTGCTGTACGTCCCATCTCATCTATCCACCCCACGCCCGGCTGCTGACAATCTGCTTTCTTGCACGTTTTCGTTATATAGGGAACACAACTAACAGTCCTAGTCGGTACCCTCGCGCTGGGCGTCCAAACCCTCGTCTTCCGAGTCCCCATTTTCCGCAGACTCTTCGGAATCCCTCTCCGTCCCAAAAACGTCGGAAACAAGTCCGTGAGCATGAGCGAGACTGTACAGTATATCAAGGACTACTTTAAGAAGCAGGCGGAGGAGGCGCAGAAGCAGGCTGGGACGAAGCAGACGATCCAGACTATCAACAGGCGTACTACCGGGCGTCAGCGGAGGCGTGGTTGATTTTTGGGAGGCTGGGTGATGAGAGGTGCTGTTTTATAAGTATTAGTATGGTCGCTTAATCTTTGGTTGTAATAGGCTATAGATCCCTGCTCATGTACAGTGATCACAGGCTAGTGTGTGTTATGGAATCGCGGTGAGTGCTTGAAGGTAGGGCAGGTACGTTTGTTCTTCACTTTTTCCGGCAACTCGTGCAGATGAGATTATATTCGAATGAGAAATCCTGTGCAAAAAGATGCTAACTTGACAAGCCAAAGACTCAGATGCTTGTGCGATATTCTCTAGATATCCACTTCCTTCACTGGTAGTACTACACGCGCTCCAAGTCACGTCCCCTCGCCGGCCGGCTTGACCATCTAACCATAGCACCATTCACTCAGGATACAGAACTCAAGAATCAAATGACCGCATGGGTGCTGCGTACAGACTCAATTGCATTGTAGTCATGCCTGAAGTATGGTATAACCTATAGCTTCCGACAACCTGTCAGCTCTCAGCACTTTCCGATTTCCCAAATCGGGCTTTTTACTCGGTCTGTCCTCGCCCACTCATCACGTGATGTCGTTATATCCGCGGTTTCGCCGACGTCCCGCTCCTTGCCGTCCGGTCCGGTCTTTTCTCCTCTCTCTCTCTCCCACGCCCTTGATGCGCACCCTTGCCTTACCTTGGCCTGTCGGCGCACGGGCGTCTATTTTTGGCCGTGCTTCGGCTGCGTGCGCTCTTTTTCGCTTCCACTTCTTCCTCAACCCTGCAATTCTATCCCGTTGCATTCCATTATCATTTCTTTCGATCTATTTAACAGATGTAATCGCTGTGAGCCTCTATAGACAGCCTTCGCGAGCAACGTTTGTCGATTTCGACACACTTTGTCCAAAACTTGAGTCAAACCTGTGCCTCCCCTGTGAACGCATCTCCTCGCTTGATTCTCATTGCGCCTTGCACACGATGAACCGTGGCCTTCAAGGCTCGACGAGCCCATGGCTGCGCGCTATCCTCTGACGGGGCGAAGGTGGCCGGAGGCCTGCGAGGTCCGGTTATTTCACGAGGACCTCCTACATGGTCTTCCGGTGGTGTGGCATAGCTGGGGTCCCCTTTGATGCGCTCCGTGGGTATGCTGTACGCATACCTCCTTCGTTTTCTGTAACGTGCCCAACAGTGTTGATTAGATATTGAACAGCCAACAGTAATTACACTTACCTCGGCTTCCTCGGAGCGTGTGTGCAACGCTGATCGGTCGACACCTCCGAGATCATCTTGGTCGGATCTGCAGTGCGGGGTGTGCCTGACCCCTCGTCAAGATCTTGCGCCTTTATCGTACGTCCACTAATCATAACCAGGCCATACGTTTGTAAAGTGTGAGATTAAAGGCAAGTGACGAACAACACGTACCCGCCAGCGTGACCGTTTCCGCTTGCGTTCGCGTCTCCCTCGCCTGCGATTACCCCACACTTCGATACGCTATCCAACGAAGTGCCATGTACGTAGTTAACGTTCGCGTTTGTTAATATAACTTCACATTGCATTAAGACGTCTGGTACGCACCTATTCGTGTTGTGTTCCCCTGACGCCTGTGCGACTTCCTGGCTCCGTAGACCAGCCACGCTTGACGTTCCAGTTTCAACGTCAACGACTTGTTCAAAGATTTCGCGAAACCTTTACAATGATAGGCGCATATCGGTTGTTAGTAACGAGCGGATACGAATTGATGACGTTTACGCACTTCGCACGGGCTGCTGCGACCACCTCGAACCGTTCATGCCCAAGACCACCTTTTTCTTCGTCCAACCCATCTAACAGCCTCTGCCCCGACTTTATCAGCTTCACAACGTGCCTCCTAATCATGATTGGGTCGTTGTGCAGCATGCCTGGTCCGTTACCGCGTCGACCGTGCCCACTCGTGTCATCGTCGCGGAGAGCCGATCCTATAGCCACAATTTCTTTCGCAAGCGCAACCAATTGCTCAAACTGGCTGTCTACAGTAGTTGGTTCAGTCATAGAGGCACTAGTTGTGGTGGATAGGGGTTGTGTGGTGGAGGGTGGTTGGACTGGGTGAGAGCGTTGAGTACCCTGACTTACCGCATTAGGCAACCACTTGAGCGTCATCTCAACATCCGGTTCTCATCGTCACAGTGTCGCGCCTTCGACGTTGCACGTCACATGGTTGCGTTCACAGAGGCTTGTATACGCTTGTAGGTACAAATGATCTTCTCAAATATAATTTCGGGTTATTTCCGCATTTACTCATATTGCTTGAGTCCACGCACTCGCCGACGCGCATACATCGCTAACGTCTCCCACTTCATCGTCTCTTTTCCCAGCTCACGCCTTTTTTCTACCCCTCCACGTCACGCTTATCAAACTTACCGTAGTGACGTTACCATCTACATAAAGTCGACTTCACTGCGAGCGTCTGTGGAGCTTGTACAAGCATCTTCACTTCACGCTTTCTTTCCACGCCGCTTGATGGTCCGTTGCGACAATAGCCCTCCGGGCCTGTACACCTTAAGTTTCGACTCCTTAGCTCCTAATTGCTGTATTATGGGGCTTGTACAGGCATCCGCACTTCACGCTTTCCTTCCACGCCGCTTTATGGTCCGTTGCGACAATAGCCCTCTGCGCTTGTACACGTTAAGTTGCGACTCCTGAGCTCCTAATTGCTGTCTCGTCTCTCGAGCTGTCCCGCCGCATTATTCATTCCATCCCCTACCTCCTTTCACTCGTCCGGACACATTGTACGTCTGTTCTTCTCAGGCGCCAGCGCTTGTCTTGACCATTGCCATAAGAGGCAATGTACACTTTCTCACCTCCACCTCCGCCTCTCTGCGTATAATGTCTTCGGCGTCGGCCCCACGTCATCATGTTATGTACATCTGCACCTCTAATTAAATACATTTCTTTTCATAATTCAAAGACTTATCTCACCCGGCTGTCGTTGCTCGCGGAGAAATGAAAAACCGGCTAAACTGCCCCCCCCCCTTTCCCTCAAACTTCCGATGGTCTCTTGTCTTGCATACACTCCCACCGCCCTCTTGTTGGTTCCGTACCTCTCTAACTTGTTTCTATCATGGCGTGAGTACTTCATGTTTTCCTTCACCCAGCACCTCAATCCTGATATGTGACGTCTTTAGGTGTCTGGACAGTGATATCAACACCTTGGTGGGGTTCTCTACCGTCGAATCGCTTTGTCGATTTCAGCACACGAGTACTTCCGCCCGTGCACGGGTGACAACGGAAATGGTTGAACGCATCACGCACCTGTTAACCCCCTATTTCGCTGAGCCGTTGGTCTTCCTCAACCACCTATGTCCCTCCCGCCTCAACGCCGTTCTTAGCGGACAGTTCGTTTCCGCCATGCTCGATACTACAAACAGCCAGCAGTACACGTACTTGGACATCTTCTCCGGGCGAGACACATTCTCCGACACGCTGTCTTACCTCCTCAAAAAAGAGGGTGCTTCGATTAGGGGCGTCTTGGCAGACGTTCCTGGAATGAGGTCCGAGGGTTTCAAATCCGCCCTTGAGCTCGAAACCTCTGCGGGAGGCCTCGTTCGACTTATCCAGAGTGTTCGAGAGTCTCCTCTTTTTCCCATTACGCTCTATTATTCGACGCACCTCATGAACGCAATTACCAACAACGTACTGGTTATCGCCTATCCTAAGCTAACGTTCTTGCACCGCGGCGTGCTCACGGAGGATCAATACCCCGCGGACCCGGAGCCGACCTCGTTTTCCGTCCTCGACCCACAACAAGACTCCATTGCCGAAAACCCTTTCTCAGGAGGTCGTTTAGCAAATCCGTCCGCGTCCTTCGCGGAGTTCGACAAATGGAGAACTTTCGCCGACGAAGACTGTGTCCATATTTGGCTCACCACTGTGCCTGCCGACATCGGTGCCCTCAAAAACGTTAGATGGCGAGTTCACCGATGACCCTCGCTTTGCCCTACCTTCCATAGACCTACCTTCGGATGTGACTTACTTATACGACTGCGTTTACATTGTTCGAATACATCCAACTGCTCACATATACCGTGTCCACAAGACGCCTCCAACGGCCGGCGACTGCCCCTTGCACTATGAAAAGGCTGGTCGGTGATCGAGCTTTTCCTTCAGCGGCTATTGCCTTAAAGGGTAGCCTTCTCGGGAGGATCGCTGTGGCCCCTGGTGCCACATGGCATTTCGATCCTCACATGGCGTGCGCACATGGCTGTTGCGCCAGTTCCTCGTTTTTGTCGGTTTTCCCGAGAGATCTAGCCTTCATGTTTATTTGCTTTCCCACTAGCAAATTTCTCCCCAACCTATCTTATTATACACACATACAAAAAGCACTGTCTCTGAACGTGGCGCGAACGATAGCGGTCTTGCAACTCCAGTGTTCATTCCTCACCAAGAACCACTATGGACGCCCAGCTGTAAGTTTCACTGTTCTGAGCTTTTGTCCACCGTGCCTAACGTCCCGATAGCGTCCACTGCCAGAACGTGAAGGACCTCCTCTCCCTTACTCCACTGTCCTCCCTTGCCGACTTTCAGAACTCTTCTCCTACCGGTCGCCTGCTTGTACAGGGCGAGTTCTTCCGTCGATTGGAGGAACTGCTGAAGAAGCACGGCTTCAACATTCACAGGTTCCTCGACGCCTTGCGCCATTTCAACTGCATCCTAGCTGGCCCATTCGTCTTAAGCTTGCTTGATCCGATGGGCAGTGAGACGTACAAGGTCATAGACGTCATTGGGGGGGACTCTCCTCTGTTCATTCTGTTCGCTCACTTCTTGGAGGACTCGTATGGAGCACGTCTTCATGCCCGCCTGAGTGAGCTACCCGACTTCCCCAGGAACTCGTATCGATATGCACTGCTCTTCAGGTTGCCTCGCGGCAAAACCCGTGTTCGCCTCATCCGCGCAGTCAACAGCCAACCACAGTTCCTCATACCGCAGTATCCGGCTACTCACCTCATGAACTATATCGCCCCAGACCACCTAGTCGTCGCTTATCCAGACCTAACTTTCTCACGTCGGTCCATTCGTCTTCGTCCTACTCTACCCCCGTCTCTGGCAACTCAGTTCGAAGTGGGCACCAGAAGGGAGATTGAACCCCTCATCGACTGCACGTCCTCCTTCATGTGCGGCTCCGCTCTGCGCTGGTTCAACGACCAGTACTGTACCGTCATAGGCTTACACGAGGAGTACGAGGTGATAGGTGACCTGCGCTGGCAGTTGGGAGGGGAACGGTGTGACGCTCAATGTGTATCGGACGAGTTTTTGGTTGCGAGGGATGGTCCGCTTTGAACTTGTAGTAGTGACCAGCCAAGTACACAACCTGCAGTAGAGAATATGTTGTAGTTGGCACCTCGCCGCGGGGGACTAGCCCTCACTGCCTAACAGCGTTCTCGCTAATGGATTTCCTGCGTGTCAGTTTCGTTCTCTCACCACCCGTCAAAACCCGACTTTCTGCGCTTAATTATTTTACAAACGCCGCAAAAAATTGTACTTATATATGGAGCATCTGCGTATCGTGTGCCCTCCCTCTGCTCATCCCTACCATCGCATTCGTTAACCGCTCTGGTCGAGAACTTCGCTCCCACAAAGTCCACATATGTCGCGCTTGCGAGACGGTACGACCCTTTACTAGGGATGCTTTCACCTGTGCACAACGTCCTCTGACCGGGGTTCTCCAGCAGCCCGCAAATTACTCGACCATGGGCAGTGTCCCTCGGTCTCGTTTACCTGGTTATGGAGGCTCTCGCGTACGAGCCTCCTTTGGTTATGGAAGCACCCCTACCAGGTGCTTCTTTGGCTATGGAGCCGACTACTTGTCCGTAGCACTCCTTCGGTGTCAGATGTTCTACGTATACCTTTTGTTCGCCCACAACTGTTCGGCGGTGCTCCGTATACAAGTCGCATTCCCGTGGATACCCTTCGTGTCTTTCCCATCGTCTTCGGCGACTTCGTTAATCTTTACGACGCTGACCTGCTGAAGTTGACCGCAATTTCTGCCTCTGCCCCAGAGCCTGCGCCAGATTGTGTATGCGTAAAGCTACCCCTCCATGTAGTTGCCGACTATGTCGGGCTTCCGTCTGCCAAGCTATTTAAACCCATCCTAAACATTAAACTGTTCAAGTTACGTGCTGAGGACTTTCGATCCGCTATCCGCACTCGCTGCGCCTGCCACATGCCGCAAGCTCAGTGTTGCTTAGTCTATGCTTGCTTTTCACGACCTCTCCACAGCGAAGTGAACCCTTTTCGAATTACTTTCGCGCCGACAGTGCCACTGCCAGACAAGTCCTACCCTCCTCCCGTCGTGCGAGACCGCACCCCTTCTCTGCCTCCTCAATCTGGGCCTCTGCAGTTTGTAGCTCCTTCTAATGTTTGTCCTGCTTTTCCTCCCCCTCCGTTATCTGTCAGTGAAGTGGCAGGTATTGTACGTGACTGGTCGTCCGCCGTCTCCAGTTTCGTGTTACTGGAAGCGCCATGCAATGTCTGTGGTACCTTAACACCACAGGAAAAGCTGTCGGCTGTAGATGCAGGTTGTTCGCTGTTAAACGTGTTGCACATTCCTGGGGCCACTAGGAGTGAACGACGTTCTCCTTTGGAACCAGTGACTCCCCTGCCAGGACCTGTTCTATACCCGTCCACCGACTCTGCAACGGGTACAATTTCTGTGTGCCCCTCTTGTATGACATCCTTGAGACGTAACTCCCTACCCACTCTTGCGTTAGCGAACAGCCGCTGGGTTGGGGAGGTTCCTTCGGTTTTGAGTGATCTCAATTTTATGGAAAAGGTTCTCATTGCCCGCTACCGCCACAACTGTTGCATTTTGAGGGTTCACAAAGGCCCTTATAAAATGCGGGCTAATTGCATCGTCTTCGCACAGCCTGTAGCTCAGTTGCTCGCAGTGCTGCCCATGCATCGAGATGAATTAGAAGGAATTATCGCAGTCCTTTTCACTGGATCCATAGCCCCCACCATCGAGGACTTCAAGCGTACGCCTTTTCTTGTACGTCGTAATTATATATGGCGCGCTCTGCTATGGTTGAAGACGAATAACCTCGAATACGCTGACGTGCAGCTATCGAGGTCCAATCTCGAGAGTTATTCAGAGACCTCCTTGCCTGTTTCGTTCTTCCACCAACCAACCCCAGACACTGATCCCCTAGAAACGATGTCTGTCCATGACCGCGCTACAGAGACGGGTACCACGGGGGGTGTTTGCCCTGTGTCAGTGCATGGAGTGACCGAAGACGACCTGATTTCTATGGGCCGAAGAGAGCAGGCCGCGAAAGCGTTGCATCACATTAAATCTGGTGGAAACATTTTGGCTGTAGGTCGTGATAGCAATCCACAGTCAGTGTACAACAACCCTTCTTTATTTCCTGGTCTCTTCCCTTGGCTGTTTCCTTACGGATTCGGCGGGTTCGCGAACACGCGCATCACCAAAACTATTCCCCTGGCCACACACGTGCAATCACTGCTGATGTATGGTGACAAACGCTTTCAGGTGGATCCATACTTTCCCTTCATAGCGTTCAATCAAGATCAAATACGCCAGAGTGCCCTTGGTGGATATCTGCTCACAAAGCGGCGAAATTTTGAGGACGTTGTCGACCGTATACACAACGTCGATGTTGATGCTCTCTCCGAACTAGTTCGTCGCGCACAACGTGATGGCTTTGTGAAGCCAGAAACAGATGCAGAGGACTCGTGCTACAAGCTTCTTACATATATTGAGTCAGTTTCGGGTCACGTCGACGGCTCTGCTACGCAACGCAAGTATCAACGGAACGAAATCCGTTCACTCATAGTGTCCGAAGGTGTGCCTGTGTTCTTCATAACTTTCGCGCCACCCCCAAACAAGAACCCTATTTGCCTCTACTTCTGTGGTGAACCAATCGACCTTGACGACATTGCACTTCGCCTTCCTGATTACCAGCACCGCCTAGTTACTGTAAATCAAAATCCCGTAGCTTGCGCTCGTTTTTTTCACGTCCTCGTCCAGGCCTTCCTTAAAATTGTCCTGCGTGTCGATTCTGACAAGGCCGGTCTTTTCGGAGAGACTTCTGCCTATTATGGGACAGTCGAAGAGCAAGGTCGTTTGGCTTTGCATCTTCACCTGTTGGTTTGGATTAAAGGATCATACTCCCCACAAAAGATTCGTGATGCTCTCAAACTAGAAGACAGCGCATTTCGCAATTCTCTCGTGACGTGGCTGGAGAGTTGTCACCAAGGTCAGTTCAGTACTGGTTCAATGGACGACGTTCAGAGCCGTTTGCGGTCTAAGTACGGGTGTACCCACATCACTGAAAACGACCCCAACGACCCTCTGCTTGACACAGAGCACGTCCAACCGGGAGACCCCACCGCGCGCATGCCCCGTGCTCCCCCGCCAGATGTCTTCACAGACGATACGAAATTGTCCTCATGGTACAATCATATGTTGCATGTCAGCGATGAAATTGTGTTCCGCTCGAACTATCACTCTCCTGCGCACAATAGGGGATGTCGTAGTCTGTCCCGACCTGAATGTCGCGCTCGGTACCCGAGGCCGATACAATCAGAGACACAGGTTGATGCAGAGACAGGGGCATTGACTTTGATGAAGAAAGAGGCGTGGATCAACACCTTCTCTCCCACCCTCTCCTACTTACTGCGCTGTAATACAGACGTCACCTGTCTTTTGTCAGGAACCATGGTTCGCGCTGTAATAGCCTACGTGACGGACTACATCACGAAATCATCGCTGAAAACCCACTCCATTTTTGAGGCCGTGCGCATGGTTCTTGCAAATAAGGAGACGGTCGTCAGCGATAGTAGCACCCGCGAGCGGTCTGCCAGGGTCCTGATGAACAGGATAGTTAATGGTCTCACTGCTAAGACAGAGATAGGTGGGCCGATGGTCTGCTGTCTGTTGCTCGGAAATCCCGAACACTATACTAATCGCCAATTTAAGCCCTTTTTCTGGTATTCGTTCGCTTCCTATGTCGCCAAGGCGTGGCATGAGGCAGAGGACGAAGAAGGAGATGATACAGATGACCTCGTTATCATCAGCAATACACCTGACGGAATGCTTCCCTATGGCAAAGTTTCGGACTATATCTGCCGACCGGAGTCGATGGATTCGTTCTCTTTGACCGACTATCTCATAGCCACAACAATAGTTCCGGTGCCAAAAGGTAAAAACACCATCAGCGACGCGTTCGTCTACTCAACCGGTCGTCGGGTAATTTATAAGTTTACAGCAGACCACCCAAAATACGCCACCCACGGTGTACAACTGCTAGAAGAACCCAATCGCTACGTGCTGAACTACCTCGGGGGTGTCTTACCGCGTGTGAACCATGGAGATCAAGAGGTGTACTGTCGCACAATGCTTACCTTGTTTCGCCCTTGGCGGACCGGCCGAGAACTTCGCTCCCCAGACATGTCATGGCAGAGTGCCTTCGATAGCTGGTCGTTCCTCCCGCATCACATTGCAACGATGGAGAATATGAATGTCCTATACGAATGCAAAGATGCGAAGCATGACTTCGCGGCACAACGTCGCTTGCACGCGGATTTGGCCTCTTTGAGTGGCATCTTCGGAACCTCCCCTGCGTCCGATGGTGAGAAACCCCCAGACGACACCGAAGACTATTCAGACTTAACACAAGACCAAGTATTGGCCATGGTAGACCATGCCCTCGATTCCGATAAATCAATCATTACCAAGGACCGCCTGAACAACCGCATGACTCAACTAGAGGTGCATGTCATGAATGACGAAGCTGCTCATTTATTTCCTGGCCAAGTCTTTCCGGCGCACGGAAGTATTCCAGGTGCAACACCTTTCGTGACGTCCAACATGTCTTCAACCGAGTGGAAAGCTACCGTCAAACTGGCTAAGGATAAGGTCATTCAACACCGCATGAATGCAGACCTCGACGTGAACCATGTCATAACGGCGGGACAAATACTACCTGCTACGGGTGTACACAACGACGTTAGACTGTTGACAGCCGAAGACTTAAACGACAGTCACAGGTTCGGCTCCTCTTTGCAAATGTTGCCCACTAAACCCACCACCGAAATGGACAGTATCATCGCAAGGTTTTCTTTGAACACCAAGCAACGAAAGGCTTTCACATTAATAGCTACGCGAGTAACGCAAAACTCTGCTATTCCGCTTCGAATGTACTTGGGCGGTATGGGCGGAACTGGCAAATCACAAGTGATAAAGGCACTAGTGGCATTCTTCGAGCAGCGTAGAGAAGGCCATCGATTCAGAGTGATGGCGCCTACAGGTTCTGCAGCCGCTCAGGTGGATGGTTCTACCTATCACTATCTGTTCGGATTCACTTTGAACGGCAGCGGCATTTCAAAAACACGCTTGGCAGCTTTGAGAGACATGCACGCACGAACAGACTTGTTCCTTCTCGACGAGGTCTCTATGATGTCTGTGACCGACTTTTACAATCTGAGCGAACGCATGTGTAAAATCTTTGACAGCATGGATTCCTTCGGGGGGAAACATATCGTAGTCTGCAGAGACTTTGCGCAGCTGCCCCCTCCGGGTGAGTTTTCAAGGCCGTTATACAGTGGCGAGATACGCTTGGACGGCTCCAACGCTGCCAACCAAAAATCAGTCATGGGCAAGGCTTTATGGCACTTGTTCACCACGGTCATCTTTCTGACGGAGAACATGAGGCAACGCGGTATGTCAGAGGAAGATATGCGGTTCAGAACAGCGCTCGAAAACATGAGGTATGCTGCATGCACACAAGACGACTTGATTTTGCTGCGTAGGCGCATTTCTGGCACCACTCCCGGTAGCCCACATATCGGAGAGGCCAGATTCTGCTGGGTGTCAGTTATAACAGCTAAGAATTTGGTGCGAGATGCAAGGGTAGACGTCACTGTTCCCAGATTTGCCAACAGTTTTCATGAAGACCTTCCGATATTTGTATCTGGGGACTCTTGGGCGGAAGTGAAAGAAACTGGGTCCACTCGACAGACACAAAAGGCCGTGCAGCACGTTTTCGATCCCATTCGGTCCTCTAATGCCTTTGACAAGCGGATACAAGACGTTCTATGGGAATTGTCACCTCGTCGAACCAACAATGTCCCAGGTTTACTCAGACTATGTAGGGGAATGCCCATTCTATTGAAGTCGAACGAAGCTACAGAACTGTGTGCTACAAATGGCGCTGAGGGCATTGTCGTCGGCTGGGACGCCGTGCCCATTCCTGGTCGCAAAAACTGGTACAAGCTGAACACCTTATTTGTAGAGCTGGTGAAGCCTCCCAGAACTTTAACCCTGACAGGTTTGCCGACAAACGTTATTCCCATCGTGCCTTCCACTGTGACCTTTACAGTAGACCTCACAGAGAAACAGCGCATAAGAGTGAAGAGAACTCAGGTTCAGGTTCTGCCCAACTTCGCAATGACGGACTTCGCGAGTCAAGGGCGCACGCGGGTGAATAATGTCGTAGACCTACGCCACTGCCCAAGTCACATGTCAATGTACACTGCATTGTCTCGGGGGTCGTCCTTTGACGGCACTCTGATTCTGTACCCCTTCGATGAAGGTCGGATAACCAGAGGAATGAAGAGAGATCTTAGACGCGAATTCCAGGAACAGGAAATATTGGCTGCTGCCACTGATGCAGAGTTCGACGGGGAGCTACCATTTTCCACGGTTGGTCAGACTCGTGGTTACGTTATAAAGGAGTACCAAGCGTGGAAAGGCATTCACTACGTGCCACCCGGTGTTCACCCAGCGTTGAGCTGGGCACGAGAAAATGTGAATTCACTTCAGCCACCACCCGTGCCACCTACATGGAAACCTGTACTCGCGGAGGACGCAAAATCAACAGCTACTGGCAAAAGAAAGCTGCCATCATCAGCCACTTCTAAAGCAGTGAATAAACGTGCCAAGTTGTCGGGCTCACAGTTGATCACTAGCCCAACGACGCGTGCGCCCAATGCAATTTTGGGCTTTATATGGGACTCTCGCGACTGGAGCTGTGCGTACGACTCTCTGTTCACTGTGCTGTATAACTTATACAGACAAGAGCGTCTGGTGCTATGTGGCTCTACAACCCACGACGTGACCCCTGCACTAGATCGGTTACGCACAGGCTTTGCGCAATTGAAGAGTGGTACAAGCTCAATCACACCCGAGTCGCTGCGAGACGCTGTTCGGGATCTGCTGTATGCAGTCGACCCCCGTGAGCTGGTCAGACATGGCGAGTACCTGACTTCCATGGACAGACTAGTCGAGTGCCTGTTTCCTATAACCGTCGCATACGCGAACACTGAGTATGCATGCTGCAATTGCCAAACCACGCGCCACGCTGACCCAGGAAGATTTCGGTCCTACGTTTTCATGGCAACGTCTCATGAATTCCCTCTTGCAAGGTACCCAAACACCTTAACTGTCAAGTACTTGCTACAATGCTTGTTCAGCCGAGTGAGAAACCGCCGTAATTGCGCTAACTGTCAAAATGCGTTAATTAAGCGCAACACAATCTTCACTCGCACACCGTCCTTCCTGGCTCTCGAATTGCAAACTACAGACACGGCCATGCCGAATGTGAGCGTCGATCTGATGTTCACACTGTCCGAGTACAACGCCGTAGCATGGGCATTAGGAGGTATTCTGTACCTAGGAGGTGGCCACTTCGTGTGTCGCTACGTCGACAACATCGGAAGGGTTTGGAAACACGACGGCGTTCAGCATGGTAACACACCATTGTATGAAGGCATGGCAACTTTGTTAGACTTGACGAGGCTCGATGACAAAAAGGCGTGCATGATAATTTACGTCCCTGTGCCACGTACATAACAGTCTAACACGTCTCGCCAACATTTTACTCCTCACCCACGTACGCCCTAGTACGACGTACAACGACAACATCTTCTTCCCCGTCTCTCGCGGCCTTGGTACGGCCCGTTTTAGCTACAACGTTGGCAGTGGACCCCTTCAAGCGCACAATCTCTATCGGCCTGAATGACACGTACACCTCCCGCTGGTTATAGTCGCGTTTGTGCGCAATGTCAACGACAGCGATGACGTTCACAAAGTCGCCGACCTGTATGACCAACGGCGACACGGCCTTGAGTTGTCCTGCTTCTTGCACACGGACAGGTATCGGTGCGCTCAACTTCCACTGATCACGACAGTTCATGGCATCGTAACCACGACGGTCCGTGAAGTCTATGACGTGTTTTTTCTCTTCGTCGTTGCCGACCTAACAGTAGAGGCCTTCTTCAGTATGGGACACGGTGGAGAGCGAGAGCACTCACTTTCTTGAACACTCGCTTATAGAACTCTATCTGGCTCCCTTTCTTACCGGAATACTTGTTCCCCAAAGCGATAGTCACAAAGCGTCTGATGTTGTCGGCTTGACGAGCTTGTTCATCAAAAATAGCTTGCAACGGCCCACCGTGTAGAGTGATACCTTGGACGGCACTTACACAAGAACCAAGGTTGCTGACAAGACCCCGTCAGTCGCGCATGATATCGTGAAGGCATACGACCCACCCGTTCCAATTACCATACGCTGTCAGGCCGCGCTTCTTGACAAAGCCCTGGAAGGACAACGACACCTCTTGGATCTTGAAGTGGTCCTCTGACCGGTACGCGAGGTATCGATCGCGCTTCGGATCCGGATAGTCAGGATCGCGGTCGACGAAGCACCAGTCGGGATATGCATCTAAGGACACAGGAACAGGAGATAGCGTATGCCCTTCATGCCCTGGGTTCTCCTTGACATGCACAGGGAGTCCCCACTGCGAGCTAAGGCGAGTAACACCGTCTACTTAAACGGTTAGAACTGTGTAAACAACGGCTATTATGGCCTGGGTTGCCTACCTTGGGCGAGAAAGAGGGACATAGGAACGAAGCGACCCTTTACCGCCCAAGCCTAACGAAGCTTCGACAGACTTTATGTCGTTTCACCGGGATGACAGATTAGCCGTCGACATTTGTGCGAGCCGTCTGAGATTGGTCGCTCACATGGTACTCAAAGCCCATGGACGCTGGGATTACACAGACGCCAATAAACTGAAATTTATTCCACGCTCGCCTCAACAGATAACCCTACGCAGACTTTCTATGCCAACGTCGTAGACCGATAAGTATTGCCCCCCCCCCCCCAGCCCCCTTCACCCCCCTTCACCCCCTCCCCCCACCATCATGGCATTCACTCGTGCTACCAAGCACGCTCACACATCCTCCGATACGGACGAGGACCGTCATGCAAAGGAGGATAAATCTCCTTCCAAAAAACAAAAGTGAGTGTGAGCAGTATGCCGTTCGACGGGTCTTTAACATCCTCTACGGTAGAACGTCGGTGCGGTCTGCGCACACCCCGGCTAGCGCAGCGAGCGACAGCGAACCACTCACCCCTCCACCTTCGTCGCCCATCCAACCGTCATCTCCCGTCCAACCGCCTTCGACCCACCAGCCGTCGTCCCCGCCTGAAGTTGACACCGTGACCTCTTCGCCCGTGCTAGTCCAGCCAGATTTGCGAGGCAACCTCTCCTCTCAGTCTGTCAAGCAGGGGCCGTCGACGGGCACACCTGGTGTAGACTCCGCGACTGGGGGGGACGCCGTCACTACAGTAGACCGTGAGTCTTCAATGACCACCATCGGTTGCCCTGCCCCCCTGAAACTCGCCGACGCCGTTGCAAGCGATGACCAGCAAGCTCCCCAGCTTTCCACACCGCAGGTGGCAGTCACTGGGGCGGCAAACACCCCTGAGCCCCCCAGCGCCGGCACCAACGGTACCGTGGTGTCAGCCGCCGACCTCGAGTTGGCACCTTATGGCTTAGGTCTGAACAATCAGACCATGGCAAGTCCTAGCCAGTCTGATTAATCATTCTCTGGGTGGTCTATGATTAATCAGCCAGGCTGGCTGGCAGGATGGGAGAGACATGTCTGATTAATCAGACATCACTCAGAGCCTGGCTGAGTTCGAAATGGGGGGCAGAGGGCGGGCAGGGTGTGTGGGAGCGTGGCAAACATAGCCCAGTTAGGCAGGAGCCGTAGCAGCGGGCAGGCTGGGCGCTCGGGACAGTGTCCCATGGGCGGGGCGTACCTAATTGGGCACTACGCGCATTGCGGGGCGCTTGCTACGCGAACGGCACCTCGGGGCCTACTGGGACCTCGGGGGTGCGGGCACAGGGGCTGGATGATGAACACGCTGCGCGGGGAGGGCTGGCACTGTGCGGTAGTAGTTATATAGCATATGCATGGTGCTAATAGATCGTTTGCGAGCGTGTACCGCTAGTGACAGGCCAGCAATGCGTGGGGCGGGGGCAGGGGGCGGGGGCAGGGCGGGGCGGGATTGGCTGGCCTGGTACTTGCCCGGGGATGGTGGGAACCGTATACGAATAGCAGTAGACTATTTATACGGCATTTGTAGGTAGAGTGGTGGTACGTACTGTGCTGATCAGACCTGGGGAAGCGGGTGCGGCGCACCTGAAAGAGGCGCCCAGCAGGATGGAGGCGGGGGTGCGGGTGCGGGGATTGGCTGTTCGACACGCACTCCGTAGAGGGTATGTAGCGCAAGTGTAGTAGTAGTACAATCACTACAGAGCATATTCTACATACTCTAGATGCGTACGGCTTACACCAGCTTTGAACCGCATTATTGTTCTACAGTACTCCTACCGGTTCGAAATTGCGCGGATCGATGGACAGGGACCTCATTTTCCGTGGTAAACGTTCGTGATCGAGGCATGCAGCGTATACACAGTTAAGTATACTGTACCAAGCACCATTAGTGCTGGCAACGGACTCGAGTCCCTTCGACGCCGACTCAGATCTGGCTCAGGTTGAAGTTCGACGTACATTAGTATATTATATCGCCCTTTATGCAGACGGATTCAGGTGCACGCGAGCGACGAATGCGCAAACAACGCTGTAGCTGTCTATGGCACTCACAGCGTAGATGCGACCAACGCCATCAACGCACGAGCGTCTAAATACTTGTACTTAGGTTTTAAACGAGTCACCCACACATCATGGCAGAGACCAGACGACTCGCTCCCTCCACCATCCGCGGAAACCCTCCTCTCCGGAGGTATAGCTCGCAGCAGAAGACTCTGCTCAATTGGTTGAGTCGCACGCCGTCACATCGTCGAAGGAAAACGTGCGTGGCTACCGTTACTTGAGCGACCTCGCTGACTTCCTGCGCACTGCTCCGAGCGGTGTCCACCTGGGGCATCAAAAGGCCCATCATCACTCCCAAGGGTATTATGAAGCTCGCCCCGCCATCTTTGATAGGTACTCGAGGATCGGTAGACTACGCAGTGCGGCTCAGGGCATCGGATAGCTGGAGACGAGGACCTTCTGTTAAGTACGTCGTGTATACTAGCCACAATGCTGCCACATGCTGATTTTATGGCTAGCCGCTATATAAAGCGAACTCCGCGTCAAGATTCTTCATGAGGTGCTGTCGCATATCTCGGGGGCAAACTAGGTATATCAGTGCTGCATTATCAAAACCACGGAAGCGACAGAGATTTACTGTGTTCAACAGTACTCGACACGTCCTCTGCATGTCTAGGGTGATACGGCGGAGGCTAGGCAGACTTAGGCACCTGGGATCGAGCGCTGCTATGAACGCGACAGTAGTTCCCCCCTCATGCGCTTCGTACTTAGCCGTTACGAGTGTAATATACTATCGTACTACCAAATCAACATTGTTTAATATACTACGCGAAGACTACTACAGTGAGCGTTATTCACAGATCATCGTCAGAGTCCGTGTCGAGGCCAAGGTCGTCATTGTCAGAGTCCGGTATGTCAGCGATATCGAGAACGGGCTCGGCGGCGTTGTCATCCTCGAGTGGCATAGCAATCAACTCCTCGTCTTCTTCTCGGCCATCATCGTCGAATGCGTATAACCCCATTTCCGTGATAGGCTTGTTCCAAAGCTTGGCGAAGGTCTGGGATAAGAGGCGGCGGAGGCTTGCCTGTTCATGGGCGTAGGCAGTCATGCCCTCGCGGATAATTGGATCTTGCTCATGAGTAGGCTGGGCTCGAGCTTCCCATTGCAATGCCTGCTTCTCCAGTGTCACGAGTACTCGCGTCTGCTCCACTTGTACAAGTCGAATTTCTTCTGTCCATCGATGACACTGAGCTCGGATCCTCAGAAATTCGAGTCGGACAGCTACAACACTGGCGTTAGATCCAGCCTGTCATCATGCATCTTGGAAGACTCACGATAGTTAAACTCTGCTTCCCCTGGTACGGTACCTGCTGACATCCATATCCACGTTGCTTGACGTCGTCCTTCTGTCAGTGGCCGAGACGATGAAGATCCTTCGATGTGATGTGTACTTGCTCCTTCTGCTATCGTGCGAACATCTTCGTCCCTGAGTACACGCCACTTCTTCTCCCATTCGCCTGTGCCTGCGATTGCTAGCTTCGCCGTGCGCGCCTTGCGGTATTTTGCGACGAAGGCCCATATCTTTGCATCATTCGTCTCCAGCAATGATCGCGCTCGGGTGGTAGCGATCTGGTTCCGTATGTTGCGGTCCTTGAACTGAACCATCCCTGTTTTCTTGTGCAGAAATAATCTCAACTTGTCGAGGGCATCGTGCATTTGTCCTTCGCGCAAACGTTCTTCGATCTCGGCGATCCCCGGTGAGCATACGTCGAGGTCTGAGCCAGCAAGCTCAGAAGGGAAATACAGTGGTTCTTCTTCTGGAAGGTCTTCCGGCTGTCCCAGCTGACGCTGACGACGTGAGATGAGCTGTGGTACGATGGGCATATAGACGGCTTGGAGAAGGCGGATGCGTTCGAAGCGCCGTGACATAGCACGTCGCTTCGTGATGACTTCTGCGGTGACCACTGGCTGAGCGTTCTGCGTTCGAGGATACCGTTCACGAAACTTGCGCCTGCATGTGAGATATGAGTCAGACAGCTCACAACAATCTGTCGCCTACTTACTGCTGATCTTCCGCATTAAGCAGAGTGATGAGCATGGCTGCGGCAGTGACCTGATCACCATCTTGCTCCATCACAGTGTCGAGCTCGGTATCTTCCTCAAGCAGCATCTTCTTCACTACTGCTTCTGACATTCCTGCGTACCCGATAAGCACTAGCGCAATATAAGGCATGCATGTCTTACCTGAGGTTGGAACAGTGTATGGGCTCGGTTTGCTCGGGTCTTTCTCCCACTCGGTAACCTGTCCAAGCCATTCCGTAACGTTCCTCTCGCCCTGTTGCTCGCACCAGTCCGCATATATGCGATCATGGACCAGCTTCTCAACCGTCGAGTTCTTGAGCCGACGCTTCAATAGGTCGCCTAAGCACATACATCAGATGCCATGTATACGTATCAGATTTGAAACCTTACCAAGACCGATGTACTTCATCCAATTTGCGAAGCCAATGTGATCTTCTACCGTATCATGACGAGATCCTGGGCCCATTTCACGGGTGCTGTAGGCGATCATGTTGTTCCGTGACCAGTGACGCTCTGTCTCCTCGCCGTCCACACGCCCAACTCCAGGCATCAGATTAAGGGAGTACTCGTCGTGATCTTCATGCTTATGTGCACGAAAATGGAACTTGGGAATAGCGTAGCGGAGATCATTGCCAACAGGGAGCTCGAATCGGACATGGTCAGGTAGTTGTGCGATACGAGATGGCAGATTCACCCGCCATTGGCACGCAATATCGTACGAGAGAACCCTCCGGATACACGTAGGCAGAAGGTGCCATGCGGCGCCCAAGACATAGTCGACGTTACAGTACCTAAAAAACACAGGATTAGTAAAGTGTGACTCGATGCGTGACCGGTAGAACTCGCCTTTCGCCTTTCTGCAGATCGCCCATACCATTAGCTAGCACAAAGCCATGTCGTGCATCAACGGTGGCAACGACACCGCTGGTCGCGTAACCCTTGGTGTACTTGTTATTCGTTAAAAGGGCCGCGAAACCCGTGCAGGTGCTAATCTAAACAGCGATATGTTAGACGGTTATGAACGTTGCGTTCAATGGGAACACACCTCTGCTTCGTTGACGCAATCCTTAAGATAACCCCGATAGGCAGAATCCTCGACGAAATAGCCACAACCAGATGCCAAAGCCGGATCACGGTCTTCATTAGAAATCGCACGCCGACGAAGTCGAAAGTTGGCGTCGATTGCAATTACCATAGTATAGAGAAATCTAAATCATGTACATGAGACGATGCATCACTGTACCAAGATGTACTCACCTCATATCGTCCGATACGTTCTCCCAATTATCGGGAAGGTTGACGTCGGGGTCGGGACAAGCAGGGCACGGAATACATAGGCCACCACGCGTCGTCGTCTTCGGGCCATCAGGGTAGTGGCCACGCCCAGCACGTTTAACCATCTTCAGATGACGCCATTGGCGCACCATTCGAAGAAACGGCTTTAGCCGATCCTATAGCTCAGTTAGGCAAGTGAACCGAAAATGACAGATAGCGAGCAACTTACGTAGGCCTTGCCAGTGTGAGTATTGTCCGTGAGTTTAACCAATGTCATATAATAATCGTAGGCCGTGATCTTGCTTTGCAGAGTTAAAAGATGAAACTGCTCGAGCATACGGAATGTAGAGCACGTCGAGGGGTCGAGAGCTGTCGAGGGGAGCAACTCGGCCCGTAAGAGTTGCTGATAGCGCGTACCGGCGTGACGAGCGTGGTTGCAGTCGCAGAACTGGACAGACACTGGATGAAATCCGTTGACGTGCATGATTACAAAGCTGAGGGGCGCGGGGCTCGGATTGAGGCAGTGTTGGCCTCGCTCATGGCCCAACTGGATAACCAAGCCGAGGCTCTTCAACGTAGTCTTTTCGAAGAAGGAGCCATTCCAGCGCTGGGTTGACTATAAGACAAACTTCCGAGAAAAGAATAATAATCCTCATACCTTAATCCTATGTAACGGATGCTCCCCGTGCTTCTGTACACAGCACTCTACACACAGTACTTCTCCACTCCAGCAGTCGTCGCATCGAACACAAGGAGTCAATTTTCTAGAATCCGGACACGAGGGGCAACGGGCTTTGTCAGCGCCCCTCCATCCCTCGAGGCGAAGCATTTCCGCTAAGGCAATTTCACGATAGCCCTCGGAGATCCAGTCTTGCAGCACCTTATCGTGGACCTATAATATATGCGTGTAAGTATATGTCTTGAATATCGCTGTGTTGAGCAGAAAACGCGTACCGTCGTGGCATACTGGCCAGCAGTTTTCTTGCCCTTCCGTCGCTCTCCAGGAGCTTGGATATACTGCTGAATGACTTCTTCGGAGTTTTCGAGATCTTGGATCTCAGGTGCATCCCCCAGTACAGCACGTATATCATCAAAATCTCGGAACGCAGGCTGGATCGGTGCCAACGGTTCGGGCGCAGCTAAAACCGTCGTCTGGCGAATAATCCGCGAACCCTGGACTCGCTCGACCACAGCGACTGCATCACGATCGGCGACGTCGTTCTGGTCGATATAGAAGGTATTGTGGTCCGGAGGGTTCTTGCGTTTACGGGACATGGTGCATGCTGGAGAATGGGGGGGGGAGAGGAGATCTGAGGAGAAGTGGGGGATCAAAGTTGGCCACCAACTGCCATCGGCGCCAAGCTGAACTACCACTTTCGTAGGCATTACTATTCTCGTCAGCATTACCTTTTTCGTCTGCATTGATCGCTTCTGCTACGCCTACTCAGTTACTGCAGTACAAGCAAACAAGAGCGAGCACGAGTGCTATGCTCACATGAGGAGGCGGCTTGGGTAATATGCTGGTTTAACCTGCAGCTTATGACTAATAACAAATGTACGATAGCCCGAAACTGCGTACCTGTCTCGACAGGTACTATGCAACGCCAGAATACTTTCATCTGACTGTAACTCAATCGGATATATAAGGAGACCAATCTTACAGAGCACTTCCGCATGCTGACATGCATAGAGTCGGCTCTCTTGTGTAACTATTGTGAATCGCTCGGGTTGTCAGGCGAAGTAAATCAACATCTTGCAGCTGGGTTTCGAGCACTATGTACCAAGCAAACGGGCACCGTTCATAACGACCATAAGGTATGTCGATGCTAGATGTCTAAACCTACACTACTAGTATCCCGCTCTAACGGTATATCATGCGCGTAGATTGCCCAAAGACCTCAAGAGGTACGTTTGCACGCCCTGGAATCATCTGAAATCATAAGCGGACCTCGTACTACTAGCTGTCCTCAACATCTCGGAATCGATGAGTAGGGTCCAAAGTAGTATTGTTACTACCGTTACGTGGTGCTGAAGGTGATTAAAGTATGTCGAGTGGTGTTCGTAGCGAGTTGGTTCATCACTCACTTTTCTCAACGGTAAAGTGACCAGAAGACGTATTCTTTGTGGTCAAACTCGTATAACACAAATGCGGAACCTATCAGGGCTGCAACGTTTGAACAAAGCTTACAAAGTGTTCTCGTTCATTGGGCGTCTGTACGAAATTACTATATATGGTGCATGTTATTGGCATTTCGGTATGTTACTTTAACCGTATCAGTCGACGCTGCGCGTTTTGCGCGATTCAACACATTGGATCATGAATTCAGGGTATATAGCATTCATTTCAGATAGGTACTGAAGTGATTCACGACGAAAGTGTACATACCATACCAGACGGCACCAAGAGTCAAGTACGGTCAAGTTACGTGAATGTGAGTTGACTTGGACTCGAGACGTACACTTGACACACGTATTAAGGTGCTTAATCTACGTCGATAGTTTGCTATTGTAAGTAGCTACATCAATATAAGTTTATGAGTGTGCAATGCGAAGCATGGAACCGGTGTGGTGAACACTCGAGATGGCAAGTTCAAGTAGTAGTACGTACATGAACTTCACTATGCATCGTGCTACATTACTGACCTATGAATGCAAAATTGCAGGAGGCACTATGTTTGAATACAGCGGTCTTGATTATCGTATCACAGCAGCCCTTACTTATCAGCGTCGTAACCCAGCTATGCCGTACAATGTATGTTGCTCTCAAAATCATCTATCCATCAAAAATAACATATCCGAGTCAATTTCAGCGGCGACATTCTTACTACTGTCCTACCGAAGTATCGTGCTTTCGATCGGTCGTTTACGTGCTTATCTGGCAAGAAGACTTGTGTGTGAGCGCGAGGGTATATATTGCAAGTGCGGCGCCCAATGAGCAGACCGCTAACATACATGAAGGTTATATCGAGATTGTTTATGGCAGAGCGGTACAAAGCAACAGATAAGTCAGATCACGGGTTACACAATGTTCGTCATCAACGTCCGTATGGTGTCAAGATGGTATGCAGAGCGGGGTGGTTATTTCACGGATTCAACAGCAGAACGGCGAACGGGACAGGCACCAAAGACGACACGAGGGTACGAGGACACGGGCAAGAAATGAGGACGAGGATACTACATGCGAAGCAGGCGGGTCGGGAAATCGAGGGACAAGTAACACTACCAAGAAAACAAACCAGCGGTATTGGGTATCAAGAGAGCGTGCTCGACGAAGGCCTACAAGAATTCGATCTCGTCGTTGACGAGCGCGTTGAAGTACATCTCCGTTGCGATGGACGCGTTGAGACAGACCACAAAGCGGCCATCAGGGCCCGCATCTGCAACGGCTCGATCCCTATAACAATCGGGGTTATCTACGGCAAGCGCAGGAGGGGTATATGGTAACTTACATGCTGGATGTGATACCGGGCTTGACGCCGGCCATGATCACGAAGCAACGGTCCTTGATTGTGACGGACTGGGAGCTCAGAGGCGACGACGACGGGAAAGGGGTTGAAGTCGGCGACGACAGGACAGGGGCCGAAACCGATGCCTGACTGGAGGTGGGAGTGAGCATGTCATCTAATAACCACGTCAGTAGATGATGGCTTATACGGGCAACACACTTACGGTCAAAATCCTCGCCCGCCACAGTGCACGTGTCAGACAAAGAGCTGATGGTCTCGACGGAAGCGAGCCGGCGCGAGCCTCTGTTCGTAGAGGCACCTTCCGATTGAGGCTCGTCATGCGCGTGCACGGCTGCTTCCATAGAGTCAGCAGCGTTGTGACGCATGGAGGGTGCTTCGCGCGTGACAGCTGGCGCGTATTACACACAGTCAGTGCTACTATTCCGGGAAGAACCTTTGCGAGAGAGGCCATACCTTTACCTTTGATGTCCAAGCCGCTGCCGCCGGTGGAGTTCTTACGGCTACTGGACATGATGGGGCTGAACTTCTCGGCCGCACTCGGACGGGTCCTCGCGGCAGAGACTGATGAGGGAGCCTGCTTGCGGTGAAGGCGCTGAACAATGTTGCTGGCAGCCTCCTGGCTGATGGCGGGAATGGCCATGGCGGCGACACCAGTATCGCCCCCACTCACATACGCAAGGTATCTGGGAATATCTTTTTCAGCCACAACACGAGGGAAAATACTGTGCTCGGAGATTTCCTTCTCCCAGGGGACGTCGCCGCTCAAATTCCCTTCGTACCAGGTATCCCAGGCGTCCTCAAAGCTGGCTGCAACGTACGCAGAGGCACCGGGGACGCCATTGACCTCGCGTTGCATGTAGAGACTGCAGACAATGTTAGAACTATGTAAACAGGTCACGCGAACCGTGGCTTACCTCTTGTCGAAAGTGCCGGGGTGTGCTGCAGTGAACGACACCCAGAACTTGTTGGCATTGGGTGGCTTGGGAGGGCAAACCGCATGCTCGGTCATGATGATAGTACTATCGACGGCCGCTGCGTCGGTATCATGGCTCTCTGCCGGTGGTGGGATGGTCGGTGGAGCGGGGGGAACTGTGGGTTCGGTGCTCGTCTTGGTGGCGTACTTGCCGCTGTCGAAGTCACTGGATGACGGTGAGTATATTAAAAAATGCTAGTGCGATGAGGACGACCACGTACCGGACCACTTGCATGAATTCCTCGTCGCCTTCGTAGTCGGATTCGTTATCGTTGGGACTGGATGGGCGGGTTGCGGCGGGGCGAGGCTTGGTGGCTGTCATAGCGGGAAGCTGTGCGAGGGGCGAAGAGTGGGCAGGCGAGTTGAAGTGCATGCGAGTTGGGGGAGAGAAGCGAAAATAATTAGCGCTAACGATTGCGGTATTTATCAGAGCCCACAAACTTTAATTATGTGGCCCATTTTGGAGAGTGACCATTGGATCATGATGGTGGAACCAAATCGAGAGCAACTATATGAATAAAGTTCAGTGATGCCGCCTGGGGTCCTTACCGCGCAGACTACCTTTGCTTGCGCAGAGCAAAGGCCGCATACAGCACACCTGAGCGCAATGAGTCCTTCTCCATCGCCTCACCAAGACGCCGCAGGACGCGCAGATGGGGAGAATAGGCCGCCAACAGAACAAGGTTAGTGATAGGAGTGATAGGCGTGAATGCTCTTATGTCCGTGCGGGATTAACGTTAGTTGCTCCACCTACAGCAGGCGACACGGGCGTGGCCATCGCGAGTGCTGCCAAGCAGGGAGACGTCCGTAGTCAGCCACCTGCGGCCGCCAAACAGAAGGTCGCCAAACGCACCGCTCGCACCACAAAGAAGCGCAAGGAGGCTAAGGGAGGGAAGGCTGGGCACCCCGGGCGCTTTCATGGGGACATCCTTGAATACTTCCAAAGTCTCGCGCCAGACTACCTGGCTTTGCCTACCAGGCTGGACGGCGGAAGGAACACCGCGTTGAACAATTTCTGGACCACGACCCTGGCTGAGTTCTGGCGTCGATTCTCCGTGGAGGATGCCCGTGAGACCATGACTTTAGGCGCCAACCTTGACGATGCCGCCGTCATAGAGTCTATGAACGAAGTAAGCATAAATGCCACCGTAGAACATCATCCCACTCACCTGTCAGTAGGATATTAAAAGTTGGTTTCGGCGTCAGACGAAAGAGAACACGCTGAAAGATTCATGGGGAGCGGCTCTGAAGGATCTGCGTAAGCCGAGTGAAGGGGCACCCAAGCGTAAGGCTGGTTGGCAGATGCTCCTTGGTACACATACCCAGGAGATCTCCCAGCTTGTTGAGGAGGAAAAGGCTCTTGAGGAGAACGCCGGGAAGCACATACTTGCTATCCGCAGCGGTGTTGCCAGGCGCTTGTGGAACGAGCAGACGGACGCTGTGAAGGGGGAGGTAACAAAGTCCATCGAGGAAGAGTTTAACGCCGCGCAGGTGGCAGAAGAACATCTGCAGTCTGCACCTGCTGATGATCCGGTGGTTCAAGCTAAGTACGTGCGCGATATAGCAGAAAACGCATGGGTACTTACTATGTATGCAGCGCTCGACGCCAACTGGCTGAGGTGGTAACCCCTCTTCTGGAGCTGATTAGCGAGGCCACTGGTCTTACTCACCTGGAGCTCATGGGCGGTAGCTCCCCAAAATCCGCCACCGACAAATACTGCATTTCAGTCGTACACTACGGTACAACAAACGAAACAGTTCCTCGAGACTTCTTCGAGTTCGATCGTGACGGGTTTCGCGCTAACGTCCTTGGCCATTTCTGCAAGTTTCTCAGTATGACTTCAGGTGCGACTTTCAGTCACTTGGTGTTTTATACCTTTCTGATTTGGCTTCGTAGCCAACCGCGAGGACAGGAACTTGACTGGTATTCCGTCGAACCTCGAATTCAGTAGCTCAATGCAAACGACTAAAGAGAGCGAGAAGGACAACTTACCAGCGTCCACATCCACATCAGCGTCAGCGTCAGCCCCCTCAACCGCGAGCGGCGAAAGTAGACCAGCCACTGTTCAACGTGAAGCTCGAGTCACGGGTGGGAGGGTGTCGTCTGGGCAGGCCGCGCAGAAGAAAGACGCTCCCGCGCCCGTTGTGCCTTTGAGGTCGGACGCCAACTCTGCATTAGTGCGCATAGTAGATGCATTACCAGAGAGTCAAAGGAAGAAGGAAGTTGAGAGGTTGAATGCGCTGAACGCGATGGAGTTGAGCTGGGAGAACTCGGATGCTACGATGAAGGCGCTAGACGGCGGACTGCCGTCTAAACCACGTGTAAGGCCAACTCCGAAGGCACGTGGACCGAACGCTGGCCGTCGAACCGACATCACCTCCCACCCTCCCTCTCAATCTGAGTCTGAGTCTGAACCTCAGGCTCCCACCTCTCCTCATTCCACTCCACCCTCCTCCGGTGTTGACGAAGGGCAAGGTAGCTCGAGCTCGTCAGCCTCTGCTTCCACACCCTCTGTGACCTTGTCCGCCAACCGCGTCAATGAGCCTGAGTCGAGTCCTCGCCCTGTCAGTGACATCCCTGAATGGATCGAAGACCACCGTGATCGACTGTCCGAGGTGCCTATGCTTGACGAACTGCAGGCAACTTGGGCTCGCGTCATTCGTAACTGGATCCTCCTCGAAGAATCCCAGGGCTATCAGACTCCGCAGAAAGGATTCCCCGTGCCTGGCCGCCCTCGTGAAATATCTACATGGATCCAAAACGCCAGGAGTGGCAATTCAAACATCGCGAGCGACAGACACAACGGGTTTAGTCGTGAGTTCCTTGGGTGGTGGAACAGGGTCAACCCGACGTGGCGAACTCGACAGAACGATCGCCTCGTCATTGGTGGCACCGGCGACTGGAACGAGCTGCTGAGACCAGGGAAGTGCGGTTTCCTGCTGATACTGGAGTGTCTCCGTGCACTTTACACCACCGCGACTGTCGAGGAATTCACCTACGCGCTTACCGATGTTGATTGGGCAATGACGCAAGTATTGCTCGCCCAAGCACGCCGGTACGTATGCTTATTGTTCTGCTGCGAAGCCCCCTGTATTGACAGTTTAATAACAGACAGAAGCAACCAGCTGTTGATAGTGGCGAGGAAGACGAAGGGGGAACAACGTCTGGTTCAGGGTGCGTCGATCATCAAATACGTCTATCACAGTGTATTGACGGGACCACATTCAGGAGAAAACGACGTGTTGGCGCAGAGAGCGACGAGAATACACCCTCGTCGGGCTCGTCGTCTGCGTCTACCGCTGGTCACAAACGCACTCGCCGTCGCCGATGATGATGCACTTGCCAGCTGTTCACATTCAATGCCAAGGTGCCCCGTCGTTATCAATCTTCTTGTCGAACAATTCCGTCTTGTCAAAAGGTTATCTGTGCTGCTGTGGCCTGTCCATATGTCCGTCCGCTTGTCTGCCCCGTTGATTTCTTGGTCCGTGATAGCGTATGTCTATACCCTGCCCTATTTTTTGGACTTCTGATTCTTTCAATCGTGTATTCTTGCACCCTGTGCTGTTGTGGTAACTCTCGTCGTTTTGTATATCCCTTTAATTCTTTATGTTGGTGTATTGTTTAATAACGCAATGCTGTCCTTGTCCGCCGCTGTCTTTACATTATCTTGTTATTGAGCAATCAAACGACGCGTTGGCACCTTATTAAACTGCTCCGTAGCGACCTAAAATTCGGAAATCATACGTGCTATACGTATCCTAGAAATAAGGACCGCGTCAGCCCCATCCCTCGCAGAATCGACCCAAATTGATGCAACCACCCAGAGTATCGCACGTACCCTGAAGCACCCGGTTCAAAGCCTGATACGACCATGACATCTTGAGTCGTGATTGTACTACTTGCGCTACATATCCTCTACAGGGAGCGTATCAACCAGCCAATCCCCGCACCCGCACCCCCGCCTCCATCCTGCTGGGCGCCTCTTTCAGGTGCGCCGCACCCGCTTCCCCAGGTCTGATCAGCACAGTACGTACCACCACTCTACCTACAAATGCCGTATAAATAGTCTACTGCTATTCGTATACGATACCCACCATCCCCGGGCAAGTACCAGGCCAGCCAATCCCGCCCCGCCCCGCCCCTGCCCCCGCCCCACGCATTGCTGGCCTGTCACTAGCGGTACACGCTCGCAAACGATCTATTAGCACCATGCATATGTTCTACAACTACTACCGCACAGTGCCAGCCCTCCCCGCGCAGCGTGCCCATCATCCAGCCCCTGTGCCCGCACCCCCGAGGTCCCAGGTAAGCCCCGAGGTGCCGTTCGCGTAGCAAGCGCCCCGCAATGCGCGTAGTGCCCAATTAGGTACGCCCCGCCCATGGGACACTGTCCCGAGCGCCCAGCCTGCCCGCTGCTACGGCTCCTGCCTAACTGGGCTATGTTTGCCACGCTCCCACACACCCTGCCCGCCCTCTGCCCCCCATTTCGAACTCAGCCAGGCTCTGAGTGATGTCTGATTAATCAGACATGTCCCGCCCATCCTGCCAGCCAGCCTGGCTGATTAATCATGGTCCACCTAGAGAATGATTAATCAGACTGGCTAGGACTTGCCATGGTCTGATTGTTCAGACCTAAGCCAGCAGCTCGAGTTGGAGCCTGTAAGTTTGACCACCGTTTCCTGGAACAGTCGCTCATAACCACACAGATCTCCGAGAGGACCAGGGATTATTTCAGGGAGCCTCTCATCACTCGAATGAACAAAATGCTGCACTTCAGCGATTCCACAAGCCATATCTACGGTCTGCACGTTCTGCCCATTCAGTCTCTGGGGTGGGGCACCATCCGCCGCGGTGGGCGCAACACCGAGAATCTGTGTATCGGAACTGTGACCGTCACGGTGTGGGTCATCGCGGAAGTGACGTATTGGCGCTACCTCAAAATCGACGAGAACAAGGTCGTCCAAGGCAACCATCGCAGGCCTTCCCTGGGCCTGCACATCTTTTCGGACGGCGAGTTCGAGAAGTTGAAAAGGGTTATGTTCGACAACTCCCCGGTCAAGAAATGTGCGTACGCTGTGTGACTTGGCCAGCATAAGATTTCTGACACATACCAGCTCGGGACGTCGTCGAGAGCGATCGCATCGTTTACGTGAAGAAATGGATGGCCCAACCCTCAGTCCCCGCAGACAAGGTTCGTCGGTGCAGATCTACCTTCAGTGACTAACGGCATTCACGAACTCCACTCTTAGATTAAGCAGTTCAACCAAGTTTACGACGGGTCGCTGTCCTGGTCCGGGCCAGAGGAGGTCAAGCGAATCCCGCCTTCCCGCCTTCAAGTCAACGACACCGTTATGGTGGAGATGGCGTTCAGACGAGAGTTCGAGAGAATCCCGCCACCGCCCGATTCGCCCCGCGGCACACAAGGCTCGACGAACTACAACAGCTGGACGCCGGAGCTGGAACTGGTGAGGGTGGTCGTCTTGCAGCCTGCCCCAAAAACGAGCGCAGAGGACAAAGTTGCGTCTTCCGCTTACAATTTTTAGTTTTACAATGGTAGAGTCTCGAACAGTCTTGTCTTCGTCAAATAGAAAATTTACATGGCAATCTTAAAATTTGCCACCTGTCTTTATCGTGCAATAAAACATCCGTATGCGCTTTTTACAATTTTGCCGTTTGAAGCGCAAAGCAGAGGGAGAGTTCTAAAGCGCTCGAAGAACAACTTAACCAACTTAGGAAACTGTTCGATTGGTGGCGTGAAAACTCCGACGTTGCGATCGGTCCGCGGCTTGCCTAGATCTGGAGGTTCGCTTGCAATACAACGGATGCCGGAGTTCGGATGGAACGGATGAACGAATGCCAATCGCATGTGCCATGGCCGAGCTGCAATACGAACATAAAAGGCGCACTTCGCGACCAACGTCTCTACGGTGGAAACATTCCATCGCTGAACGACCATGCCTGCCACTACGTAAGTCAGCCCACGAGCATGAGTCTCCTAACGTAGCTGACTATCGCATTTAGCCTCCCCGCCACGGACGTTGCAGACCTGTTGTCACTGGCATCTGTGGAGACTCTATGCGTTTGGCGTAGATCTAGCGATCTGGCTGCAAACGTCGCAGCGACGGAGATACTGGCCCGCATAAACCGAGAACTGGCTTGCAATTTTCGTTTCCCCGAAGCTGTAATTGGGGCGATGAAGTCTTTCAACGCTGTACTATGCGGAGACTTCGTCCTCAGTATCCTCGAACCCAAAGAAACGTACGCAAGGGTGGACTTCATCGTACCGAAGGCCACTTTCTGGCGCTTCATCGAGTTCCTGGAGGATAGCGAGAACCTTGAGTACTTGGGATTCGTGCGAGTGCTCAGCACGATGCACCAGGAGGGGTACAAGCATGTGATGGACTTTCGTTGTCCCGAGCAAGACGGCCAACCAGGCACCACCGTCCGCATCATTCGGTCCAACGCCGTCTCCCCTCTCCATTCCGTCCCCTACTTCTTTTCGACCCACCTCATGAACGTTATTACACACGATCGCCTTATCGTCCCCTACCCTGCTTTAACGTTCGCTCGCACCGGCGTAGAGGTAGATCCATCCGGCAGCCTGGAACACCCCTCATTGTTCACTCTGGGGGACCTGGACAGAATCCTACCCAACCGCACGTGTGCCACTTGTCGCGCATGCGGTGCGTGCTGGCGTTCGTTCAACGACAACGATTGCGCCACCGTCGTGTTCGATGGACCTACGGCTATGGAAGATAATGTGAGGTGGAAGCTGGGCGGACCCCCGTGCGCGGACTATTGCCCTTCCGACAGACGAGAGGTTGTAGTGTATTAGCGACTGTAATTAGTGTAGGGATACAGGTTGTAGGGTATTAGCGCGTGTAATAGTCTAAAACGTATTTTCTATACAACGTGCAACCGCTGCTCTGTCTGTGACATCGACGTGTAAACCCGGATGGCCTCACAAGCGAGGGACGGTGAGCAAGGGCTTCCACGCATAGTCCATAATGGCTGAATAGTCTGAACGTAGGGATCCCGTACGACGTGGTAACTGCGTGCTTGCATCATCTCCGCAACGACCTGGATACTCTACTGCAATGCAGTGTGGCCAGCAAAATGATGCGGGAGGCTACGCTCCCAATTCTTTTCCGCACCCTACGCATCGACACGGGGTACAGAGACACATATACGATGGCGCTTTTAGCGCAACGCTTGGACGACATGGGCTATCTGACGAGGTACATCGTACATTTGGCTCTAATACCATTAGATCCAGACGGCCATTGGGTGAATCCGAGGTGCATGGTCATAACGCCTTGCGCACTCTATGACCTTCTGGAACGATTGCCAAACGTGCGTGCCCTGGACCTGGCTTGCTTCACGTTGAAGAAATGCTCGAGTTCCCACGAGTGTGCATTCCCGCCAACACCCAGACATATGGACCGACTTGTCATACAACACGTACGGGTCAAAGGCAATGTGGACCCGGCCATCCTGCTCAGCATCGCGATGACCACGAAAACGTTATGTCTTTCAGACGTTCTCAGCACAGAGCGCGTGACAGCTACAGCACCAGCACCTGTGCTAAACCGAAACTTGCGCTCCTTCACGTGCGACATCGCCCTCGACGCTCTTTGGGCTCAGGACGCCGTTGGAAGACGTAAACGAGAGCCACGATACGACACCGTCGGGCTCGTACGAGAGAACGTTGAAGCATGTTCGTCCGTATCACAGCTGAAGCTGTCATGGCATCTGAGCGATATGCTGAGGGGTACGTTGCGAAGAGACTGAACGAGACGAAACTGATGCCTCGTTTGAACATGGTAGACCCCGGAGAGAGTATCAACTTGCACGTCAATTTATCGCTGTGCAGTAGTCTCACCACTGTTCAATTGGGTGTATGCGCGGTGCATTGGGCGACAGCAACGATTCAGCAAGCAACGGAGACTATTCGAACATTGCCCAAGTCAGTCAGAGAACTGGTGATAGTCATCGACACGTTTCGACGGTACCCGAAGCGAGAAGTCTCAAGCTACACAAGGTTCACGACGGCCTGGCCGGCCATGTGGCGAGCAATAGCAACGAAGACGGACCACGTCGACGTCTTAACCTTACGCTTCTCCGCCAACGAGAGGTCTTCAGCGAATTATGCCAGACATCGCAAATCGGACATATGGGAGGTGGGCTTGTATGCGACAGCGCGAACTCACTTACACCAACAGGGGTTCAAGGGTGGTGAGTACGTCTCAGCTACAAGCACTGTTTCTCGCTGACAACGGTCCTAGTGGTCTACTCTCGCTGGTCATACAGACGGCCATCTGTGAAGTAGACTGTAGCGTAGCGTGCACATGGCGAAAAAAAAAACTGTAACTCGTTAGACACGCTCAGGCTTGAATAGAACGCGCACATGTAACGCTATGGTTCCAACATGAAACCTGCACATTGCCACTTCTGCATTTCGTTGCTTACGACGCGTGAAACGCGTGACGCGATGGCGATGCGATTCGTCAGTATGTAGGCAACAAGGTATAAACACAAAGCTTGAGTGATATGTATTGCACGCGTTTGCGACTGAACACGGAGCCTCCCGCACACGTAAAATCTTATGAAAGGCATAGAATTCGCATTGACACCGAGCAGCGTATGTACATGAGTGGAGGTGGGTACACTACTGCACAGCAACGAAGTCATCCGGCCCTCCCGCGCCCCTGGCCAACGCAGCCAACACTCCATACGTGAACTAACACAACGAGGGTGCGTGTGGACGTTGCATCCAGGCCAAGCTACGCACCCTGAAAGACACAGGGCCATTCAAACAGCCCCGTGCTCTCAGAGTGATGCAGTCCTGAATACTCATTAGCGAAGAAACACGACAAAGCCCAAGAACGCACCTGATTCCCAGACCTGCATTCCCGCGACCAAGAACGAGTGCCTCATACCAAGCGGCTGAGCAGTAGACGGAAGGTGTCGATGATGGTGGAGACAGTGATAGCAGTGGGAACTTGCGCGACGTGAATAAGAGTAAGCGGCTACTGTCACGCTCGACATTCATCACAGTCACAGACACGCGACATTCATTTTGTGTCGCGCATAACACGCGTTACACGCGTCGCGGGCGTCCAGCAGGTACTGCTACGCTTCAACGTACAAGGTGCGAAATAGAGCAAGGGTAAGTTTTCGTAACCACTAATACGCATAAAACCGTAACTAATTGATGGTAAAGCTAGGTTTTACTGTACGTCTAGTATAGCTACGGTGACTACTAGTCCCACACTGAGTTGTCGGTACGTCCACAACTAGTATGGATTCACAACTGGAACTAAAATGCTGACCTACGTTGTACGCTTACAGTAAACATGAACCACAAATGCTATGTGTTTGGTAAACCAAATACGCAAACGGCGTACGTCTCTATACACGCAGACTACTTGCCAACGCCACCTTCGACAAACACTCCCACTACTCCCATTTTCCGTCTGCTACAGCCACGGTTTTTGTACGACGAATATCACTACCTGGCTTTTGTACCCCAACAACCCGAGCACGACGGTCCTTTGTTTGGCTGTTTGAATCCCCTAGCTGGACAGACGGAGGAGAGTACAAGCAACGGCCGAACGTCGTATAGATTGGCTGCTCACCAAACAGCACAATGGAAGGCTCTAGAAGCAATTACATGCAAACTACGACGACGGTTAGTCGACAGAGCTGGCGGAGTCTACCTCGAGACTGTTTTCCCACCCCTGCCTTCGAGTTTTGGATACGCAGACCAGTGGCCCACTCGGCAGCGTCTGGAAGCCGCTCTCACTCGCGCGAGAGCCGCGTTCACAATTCAATTCGCGCTCATTTCATGCCTGCTGTTCAAGGAAAAGGCCAAGAAGCGTTTAACTTGGGAGCAGCTGGGGGAGGGCGACAACGCAATTCCTCTGGCGTACTGTAACGCGTTCCGCGTCTCTTGGCTAGCGGACTTCGGTGTGCCGAGAATAGGAGGGTTCGTAGACATAACCAGATCATACCGTCCCGAGTTGATGTGCATGTGGCACGAAGATATCGACTACTTGCTCGCCAACGGCAACAGCATACCATTATGGTTTGCTTTTCACGGACGAGACACGCGGAGAGAGGACCTACCGGCACTACCACGGGCAACACTCGCGATTGCGAAGAAGGTTATTCCCGACCACGACTTGGTAACGTTGGTTCAACGAAAAGCAGACGTAGAATGGAATCTCGACAATCAAGATAGAACACGACAGCTCACAGAGAATGCGAGCTACACTGTGGCACAAGTACCGGTGGGACTCGGGGAGCTACCGACGCGCATCGTCTTTCGTCGCCGAGCGATACAAGGCGTAGCGTTCAGGGTCGTGAAGAGCGGCAGCGCATACGAGTTCGTGCAGCTGCAAGAAGCGGTGCCCAGCCATTCGTCCCTCATGATGACACGATTCCAGTTTCGCCATAGACAGAACGAAGGAGAAGCGTTCTTGGAATTCATGACAAGATCACGCGAAGAGCAGACAACATGGATATCACGAGAGAGCGCAGACGAGCGTGCAGCAAGATTGCACCGAGAAAAAAAGTACGCAGATCAGCCCGTTCCGACAGGCGGTTCACCGGCGGTGTACCTATGGAAGAAGCAACAGGGACTACACATGCGTACGCTCGTACACCCCACGAACGTCAATAAGGTCTGGGCGGAGACACAGCCGTCAGATCGATACTATAACCCCTTGCGACACGAATACGACGTGAACATGCTAGCCTACGGAACAGAAGATTCGACTGATGAGGACGCCTCAAGTGAACGAATGTCAAGCAGTGAGGAGAACGTCACCCGGGGCAGGCGACAAATCGGACGAGCAACATCACCTAGAAACCGGAGGGGCGAAAACCCCGACCAACGAGGCCGGTCACGTACGCCTCCTAACCCACGATTAAGAGCGGATGACGACCCATCCTGGGACGCTCCGTTTCAGTCCTATCAAACACTCCAAGAATCCTTGCAAACGCTCTTCGCCATCGAAACGATACACGAAACGAACGACAGACTGGCGCCGCCGGAAGACTTTACGACGATGATAGCGAACAGATACGGGTTCATTGCAACAGCTGCAACGGCAAACGGAGAACACACAGCGATGGACATGAAGACGTGCATCACACACATACGGCGTGCACTAGGGGAGAAAGTCGACGACGACTGGTTGCCGCAGGGCGAAATGCGAGCGCTGCACGCGTTCGTGAATGATGTCACCAGCAACACCCTCCCTTCCACCGCGACTTGCGCCAGTTATCCTCAGCACCGAAGATACCACGACGGACTGTCAGGAGTGCACGTCGTCCGCATGACGACTTGCGAGGCTGCAACGGTGTTGGTCCGATCTCGAAGAGATAAGGGAAACGTGCCATCGAACGAACCGGATTGGGCTGTAGGTATAACAGCGTTGGACTTACAGCACAGCATGGGTAGGGAGACGAAGATCACACCGTATCTCCTACTGACGCAAGCTGTCACACGAGGGAGTCGCGTCACCCAGTTATGGAGTGGAACCGAGACCATTTCAGCGCAAACAACAACCACACAGATGATCGACGGACGGCCGATTGGTGTGGGGGTCAAACCGCACGGAACGGACATAGGACCGAAAGACTACCTGCTGTACAAAAGACAGCGAGACGACCTACTGGCGACACCTGTGGGAAAGCTGGCGGTTCAAAGGGGTGGGATAGCATGGAGACTGTGTCACGAGGTACTCGACATCAGCGATCTGGTGTATTGCCATCGACCGCATGAGATGGAGGCGGAAGTGAAAGCACTAGAGGCTGCAGGAGAGCGATTCACCAAAGGTGAACTGACGGAACAGCAACTGTACGTGATAGCGGGAGTATACCGCGTGCTCACACGTACGTACATCAACCGAACGAACAGCAGTTTTGCCTAACGAAAAAAAAACAGCTCAATCGATCGAGCAAGGCTCCATAGTATCCTGGTGGCCATTGCAAACCACTTGGGAGCAGTCGGGCTACAACGCCGGATACTGGTCAGAGCAAGCGGAGGACTGGTACCAAAAACGCATGGAACTAATACGGCTGGGACTAGCGCATCCAAAGTCAAACAAAGTTTGGAGTAAAGAGCTGCACCAAGGGAAGGCGACAATGCAAGCGTTTATGTGCAACGCAGAACAAATGGCATTGGATGCCCTAAACGACATCATAGTGTAGTATACAGGTTGTAGCGAGGTAACATGTACAGTACTAAGAACGCCGACTAAATGAACCAAGAGCCTGAAAGCGTGACGTTGAATGATTGCCTCGAGTCGCGCGAGAAATACGGGAAATCGGACGGAGGGCGCCAGCCTCTAACCCACGTACTTATGTCGGTGTTCTCACGTTGAACCGGCAGAAGACTTCATGCTCTTTGGTGTCGTATATACGCAGAGGAGCAGGTGAGCAGGTGAGTGCGTCTTAACGGTCTCCTTCAACCACATACTTACCTTGTATCGTATTCTGGCTCGACTATGACGGACTCCTCACAGTCTCCATCTACGTCCTCGCAAACAACTCACCGTCAACCAAGCCTCCGCCTACACATAATAATAGTCGGCTGCGGCATCGGCGGACTCGCAGCCGCACACACCCTCTCCCGCGCAGGCCACACAATCACCATCCTCGAATCCTCGCACCACATCGGCGAAGTGGGCGCAGGGATCCAAATCACACCGAACGTCGCTCGTCTCCTCGCTCGTTGGGGGCTGACGAAAGAGAAGATTGAAGATCCGAGTGAGAGTGGTGGGAGGGCGGTGAGGCCGAAGGCAGTTGTGCTGAGGAGGTATGAGTGTGGGAGTGTGGTGGGGGAGACACAGTGGAGGTGGAACGTCGATCCGGAAGAGAGTGGGAGTGAAGATGGGAAGGAGGGTCAGGGGAGGAAGGAGTGGGCGTATTGGCATATCCATAGGGCGGATTATCATAGGTTGTTGGTAGGGCTGCTCAACCTTCGGATGCAAGATGGATATGGCAAGCCACTGGAATCTGCCGATGCTAATGCGCACCAGGAGGATGACCGCGAACCCGTCACCCTTCGCCTCGATTCAACCGTAACCGACATAACCATCTCCCCAACCACCCAAGAAGCCACTGTAACCCTCTCCAACGGACATACCGTAACCGGCGATCTCGTAGTCGGCGCAGATGGGATAAAAAGTGTTGTCCAGCGCATCGTGTTAGCCGGAGCTGGAAAAGTTGCCAAACCACCTCGTCCAACGGGTGATGCGGTCTACCGAGCTATAATACCTACGGAAGTTATGATCCAAGACCCCGAGCTGAAGCCGTTTGTGGATAGACCGGAGATGACGGGGTGGATGGGTCCTAGGAGGCATATCATGGCGTATTGCATTGTACGTTCATCTCAGTGGCGTTCCAGAGGTATTTCGGGCTGATGAAGTTTGGTTTGGCGGGGCTTTGGAATGGAAGAGAGCGAAGAAGGAGTATAATATCGTGCTTGCGCATCCGGACGATGGGTCTGTGGAGTCTTGGACCGCAGAGGGGAGCGCGGATAAGATGAGAGCTGACTTTGCTGATTTCGAGCCACGGTGAGTCGTCTTGTGCTCTTTTTGTTTGTATGTCCACGCGAAAGCTCATTTGCGAACAATCTTCGAACCTGGAAGAGTGCGAAAGATGTTATCCCACGTCTCCTCTACCTTGAAATGGCGGCTAATGGATAGAGAACCACTGGAGACGTGGGTTCATCCTTCTGGTAGGATAACGCTATTAGGAGATGCCTGCCACCCAATGCTCGTAAGTCAAAGTACATCATGTTTTAGCCATGAACTCACCAGTTCGACTCTCAGCCGTATCGTGCGCAAGGCGCAGCCATGGCCATCGAAGATGCCGCAGTCCTCGGAAACCTGTTCTCCCGCCTCACACACACATCGCAAATAAAACCACTACTGTACGCATACGAAGCCCTAAGGCTTCCACGAGCGACGGAGACACAAGAGAGCAGTCGACTAAACCAGACGATATTCCACCTCGAGGACGGAGAGGAACAGCGGAAGCGAGACGACAGCATGCGAGAGGCTGCAAGACGAGATAGAGAGAGAGATCGTCGTGATAGTAATGGGCAGGGGGGAGGGGAGGGAAGTGCGAATCAGTGGGCGGATGAGAGGAAGACTGAGGCGCAGTTTGGGTATGATGCGGATGAGGTGGTGGAGAGGTGGTGGCAGGAGGTTGGGGAGAGGGAGATTGGGGGGCTTGATGAGGGGCAACGTAGGAGTCGCATGTGAGCTTGAGACACGTTAGGACCTTAATGCCTGACACGAGATGGTATGGTTAGAATTGTAACAAATTCGTCAGATGCAAGGAGACATTTTCTGAAGCTGTCGTTTAAATAGGGGTAATAAGCTGCTCAATACTCGTTGTGGCACACGATGTGTCATTTCCTCCATTCTACCGTGAATACGCTAACGCAGAACCTATATCAACATGTATACTATAAGTTTTACATCCAATAAAATAAAGCAAACAGCTCACCTTCCCAGCAAACAACCGCCCATCTGCCCTCGTCTCATAATTCTCCCTCCCATCCCCATTCACCTTCACAACATCAAACCTCCCCTCCTCACAATTCCAATGAAACACCCTCTTCACGCCCGCCCACCTACACCACTCCAAACACCTCCAACACGGCTTCGCAGACCCCGTGCCACTTTTGGTCATCCTCGCGACGTAGATGTCCGCGCCATTGACTCGGGGCTGTCTGCGGCGCACGTTCCAGCCTTTGCCTGGCTGCCAGGTCGGAGGAGCTATCTCGCAGTCGTCTGAATCACTACAGGTGTTACCTGATGTCGAGTCATCGTGGTCACCCAGCCTGCCAGTGGATGGAGTGGAAAGGGGCTCATGCTTTGAGTTTGGTCGAGCCTTTGATCCCTTTGGCACATAATTTACGCTGTTTGTGCGGTTTTTTGCACGTAGTTTGTCGTTGAATGGCTTGAACCTGCGTCTTGAACGAAGGAGACATGCCAGTGAAACTGTAGATGGCGTGCATCTCCGCATGCATGGAGACCGGCTATGTTTATAGGAGACACAACAAAGTTAGTGTCAGATTTATGGAACAGTCGTATAGGAATAAGTATACCTTTCGATGCCCATGGCCTCCTAGGTCGTTACCGTCATAGTGAGTACGATAGTGGTTGTACCCTGTCGAGATGATCTTGCCGCCTTTAACCATGACTGCTCCGAGGGTGAAACACATTGGGCTCTTGGAGGCCGCCTCGGCACACTGAGATAGATAGTACTGTGTCTTGTTCATCGTGAATGTAGATGCTATGCGAAATAATCCTGAAGCTGTTGTCTTTGCGAATGCAGACGTGCGGGATAGCAGATCGTGGTTTAGAGTAGAGTCAGAAGAGAGATATGATTGGTCCGTTGATCAAGCCCGATTCGATCTCATTTTATCTGGCCGGATTGGGAAACTTTGGTGATTACAGCCCGGCGTTCAAACCGAGCATTGCACGGTCTTCTTTCTGGTCCTGGTCGAAAAGTAATTGCTGCCCCTGCAGTATTCACACCCTTGGAGTATGGCTGAGAGCCAACAATGGCCTGAATATGTTCTGGCCATTTCATGACGCGCGATGTCATTGACATCACGACAAATTGATGGATTGTCGCTGTCCTGGCCCGTCTCTCATTTCGCTTCGTCCCCCTCGATGCTTTCCCCTTCCTAAGTTGTCCTGGTATCCCGCAGTTTATTTCTACGTCCTGCTGGCTATAATCAGGTTGTACACTCAACGCGTCAACACCGCGACAACAACACGATCAAGATCTAGAGATACATCATCCGATCTCCGACTCGTGGCAATAAAAGCCAACGGGCTCTGTTTCTCCTGTCTCCCAGCGTCTCTTTCTTTCGTCTCTCTTCCGTGTCGCGATGTCCCTGGTTTCGTCTCAGTCCTCAGGCTCATCTTCAAGGTATGTTGATGCATTCTACACGTGTTAATGATATCCTAAGATGTGTGTTGGTACTTTGTGACGCGTCTGTGTGAGTAGTAACGGACCTGCGACCCCGCCGGAACCGACGCGTGAAGATACGACCAGGAAGCGCACCATCTCCTCTCTCAGCGAGTATGAGGTTGAGGAAGAGCTGGAAGAGGTGAAAAGGCCGAGGTTGGCTGGTGCCACCTCGTTCGCGGGCCTGGGGGACGAGTCGTTTGTGTCGTCTGCGTCCGTATCATCGTTCAGTCTTAGTCTCCTGGTGAGCGCCGAATTCCGTCTCATGCCGTGACATGCGCTCACTCCATTTCAGCGAACTCCAACCAAAAGAAGGGCTTACAAAAATACCATGAGACCGCGTCTGCTCAGTGCAGCTTCCTCGTACTCGGATATCTCAACCTCGCGTCGCACAGAGATCGACGAGACGCTGCACAGCAGAATGGCGTTGATGCGGAGCACATCTGTCAGTTCGATGGACCTGAGGTCGCACCGGTCGAAATCCCCCGCCGTCCAAACGTACCCGGAGACGTCGGCCAAACATAACATGCGCGTCGGGAAGGTGTTCATTGATTTCTTCGCCACTGCGACCGGCGACGAAGCGGCCAAGACGTGGCCTGTTAGTTGGTCTGTGAACAACGTTCTCGTGTTCGGACGCGGTAATCGGGTCCACTATAAGAACCTTGCGACAAATGAAGATGTCGCGCAGCTGTGCAAGCTCAAGGAGAGCGCGGGGGACCTTCGTCTGCTTGAATGCGCTGGTAAGGACCAGCCGAACATCGTTGCAGCCGGTACATCTACGGGATGCGTACAAATCTGGGACATTTCGGCAAAGAAGAACACCACTACTTGGCAGGCCTCTGGGGCGTCAGTTATGAAGTGGAACACTCATACACTGACTGTTGGTTTCCAGAAAGGGACTATTAAGCACTACGACTCGAGAACACCAAAGGCGAAGGATACTATCAAGCGAGTCACGAGACATCAAGCCAAGATTACCAGCCTCGCGTGGAATACCGAGGGCAGATTATATGCTAGTGGAGACGAAACTGGTGTTGTACTCGTGTGGGATATCCGACAACCGGGCGTCCCTGTAGAAGAAGTTGGGGACGTGGTTCAGAGACGTAGGAAGATACAGCATACAGGCGCAGTCACAGTAATTGCCTCCTTCGCTCCCGTTCCGCGTATCACTGACCCCGAAGTATTATAGGCTCTCGCTTGGTGCCCATGGCAGACGAAGATCCTCGCCACAGGTGACTCTACGCCAGAGAAGACAGGAACTATCCGTGTATGGACAGTCGGTGGATCTACATCATCCATGTTCAACTCTGCGCACCCCGACAAGATAGAACTGGACGCTCCCGTGACGTCCCTCCACTTCTCCTCGCACTGCAAAGAAATTCTAAGCACGCACGGCCCAGGCAAGACGACAAGCGCACCCCAGACGTACACGGAAGATTTACAGCTCATCGACAACGACCCTATACCCTCTCCTTACAGCAACTCTGTCGTTGTGCACTCCTACCCTAGCTTGAGGCACGTTGTGACGCTGCCAGGAGCGAATAGCAATATCGCTGGGAGCTTGTTGAGCCCTAATGGACAGAAGATCGTGCTTGCTGTGCCGGAAGAGAACAAGTTGAAGATTTGGGACGTGTGGGCTCGGCCGACGCTTCGCAGGACGGCTAGTGCCCTCAGTATCGACGGTAGGATCCGATGATGGTGGAGGGGCGGGCGATGGTGAGCGAAGGTGTGGTAGGAGTAGGTATGTATGCTGCTGAATCGCTTATGCTCGAACTATGTCGTATGCGCGCTAACGAACTATTGATAGAGTGTCTCGCGCGATGGTACCCTATGCTTGACTTTTCCGGCGACGCTAGTTGCGTACTGTATAGCTTTGTACTTTTAATCCCCATGGGTCCTCCTGTAGCGACTACAGACCACTTCTAGCAATGTATTTCTTCCAGCATGCCAGTGTCTCTCGAGGGGAATCAAGTTTGGTTTACATAGTGAGTACGATACATCTTATATCTCTTGCCTCACTGCTTTGATTGATGGCTGTAGTCTGCGCGTCTACGTGCTATAAGTATGTGTGAAAAGCGAGTTTCATGTGGTTACTTATCCTAACCTCGGACATCATGCATCAGAGCGTCATCGGCTCCCGATGTTCTACCATTCACCCTCACCTCTCCAGTCCTCTCCTTGACGGACAATAATAGAGATGGGATATCTAAAGTGAGCTCTCGTCGCCGTTCACACCCTGCCGAACCCCTGCTCACTCCTCAGCTGTGCGTGATCCAGGTCGCATCACGCCCGACATCACCAGCGCAGTTCCATGGTCGTGTCGCAGCCATCTGCTTCGTATCATCAGCTGGGAGCAGTAGGTGGGGTCTCTGTTGCCGCGCTCTCTCGATCGAAGCTCGGACCGAGACTGGTCTCAGTAAAGCTGGTTCCCTAGGGTTCGTTGCGACCATCATCGATGCACTTGTGCATCAGAGACCCCCTGCCCAAACACCTATACAGTGGGCAACTTCGCGAGTATGGCGGGGTGCTACGGTTTCGCTCTTTCCCCCGTGTGTCCCACCACCTTCTTCTCTTTCTTTCCTCTTCTTTCGCTGTATTTCACGTAAGTTATTGGCTCCCGCTCCCGGTTAACGCTACTACTACAGGTGGGAAACTTCGACATTGTACGTGCACACTCGATTGCTTGTTCATTTGGCCAGTTAGCTCAGTACTTACTGACTATGATGCTTTCCTTGATCATGTAGCGAGTCGTCTATCATGCCCTCTACATGGCCCCGTTTGCCTCACCAAGGTGTAGCCCAGCGACGAGCTGTAAGTTCCCTAGGTCTTTTCCTTCCACCTGCATTCGATATTGAAGAATTTTCATCTCGTGCAAAGGATGAGCTCAATCCAAGTCCCTCTTTTGATTCCCCTATCCCTACGCTCTCTCACTTCGATGCACCATTCAATGGAACATCTACTAGCTCACAGCCATCTCCGAGGTGCGTCTTGCAGGACCTACTTTCGAAAATGCATGCTGATTTTCTATCATCAGTTCTTCGACAGACTCGCCGCAAAGCTCCTCTTCTACTGGGTCGGAAAGCAGTTCGCCGCTGACATCGGCAACGACAATCCCTCCTGTGCAATCATCTCCTTCGATATCACCTAGCTCCGGCACAAGTACAGAGTCCAGCAGTTCGCAACAATCGTCCTCCTCTTCTTCATCTTCGCAGCCCAGCCCTTCCTCATCTAGCCATGCCTCCTCTTCGTCGACGTTGCACACCTCTTCTAGTGTTCACTTGAGCCAGAATTTCTTCAAGAGCAGGTAAGAGATATGTTCATCTGGTGGTCTCGCTTGCTTATCCGATTTATAGCAGCAGCTCTCAGTCATCCGCGTTCCCCACAACTTTGCTAGCCGCGCCTACCCTGACAGACACAATAGTGACTGATGTACCATCCATCATAAACCCAGCTGCATCCCCATCAAGCATGTCCGGCAGTTTGCAATCTGGGATGAACCAGAACGCGACTTCGAGGTATGTAGGCTCATGACTTCCCGACAATCCATGATGGGACTTGACGCTGTGTTTTAGTAGCTCATCATCACACAAGAACGTCATCATAGGTGTTGCATCTGCCATTGGAGGTCTCGCCGTTCTCTGCGCCATCCTTCTAGTCCTCTTCCGCCTCGTTTCAAGGTACCGAAAGGCTAAGGCGGAAAAGTCTAGGCGGGAGCTTTGGCGTTACAGTGCTGATTCGTGGATTGGAACACGTATGGGCGAATCCAGGGCCCCAACGCCCCGCCGCCACTGGTATTCTAGGCACGTATCGTTCCACAGACGTACACCCTCTTGGTCTCGGCGCACCTCCCACCGCTGAGATGCAACAGACTCAAACGGCCATGGTCGCAGATTATCTAGGGCGCTATATCGAGCCTGCCGTTCAGGTGCCCGCTCCATCACACCCGCATGATCGCGACAGCACCGGTTCCTACCCTGCGGCCACGCCGCCCGGGTCCACGACTGGGCTCATCTTCTCTGGTGTCGAGTCTGAGCTGGCTTATGCTGATCACGCATACACATCGCCCGCCGTACCTGCTATCCCTGTGATACGAGTAACAGACCCCGGCGCCGAACACAGTCGCCCGCCCACAAACTTTTCTGATCTCGACTACGACACTCCTCGTCATTCTCCTCGTGATGCTCAAGTCAAACCGACAGGCTCACATTTTACAACACGTTCTCGTTCGAACACAACCACCCAGAACATTGAAAACCCATTCATCCATCCTTCAGAGACGTCCTTCACTGCTCATGCGCCATCTGCTCTTCAAGTCGACACTCTTCAACCGGAGAACCCCTTCCGCTCTCATCGCGAATCGGCAAAGTCTATCAAGAGTCCCTCGGGGTATTTCCGCATGTCTGATCCTTTCGGTGCCAGTATGGTAGAGAGGAGAGCCCCTGGAAGCACAGTTCCCTCCATTTCTCCTCCCGGTGAAGGAAACTCTGTCATGTCTATGGAAGGTGACATTGTAGATCCCGGTTCGACACCACGCGCGTTTCGCCCTTCGAGGATATAATTTATTATATATTTCTCTCTTTCATAAAAACAATTCATCGCCGCAAGCTGGAGCTTGTGATTGCGACTGTGAGATGCCCGTAATTTACACTATTTATGACCAATGTAAGCAAGTACGATACTTATGAATTCAGCTGATGCCCAGGTTTGGCATGCCCTCAAACCCTGATACTTTCCGGTGGGCCGAGATAGCTCGGCAGCACACCGCCAGTGTCTAAGAAGATTTAGAGATGAGATGGCAGGAAACGCAGGTGAAGTCGCTGTACTCACTGATTACAATCTTTTGAACGATGACGGTTGGTTCAACCATCCATATCTAGTGATCATCGAAGTGAGTCGCCTTGCTTACACTCCAAGTAAAGCATGGGTTGCTTACCTTGAGTGTATGCGCTCCAGGAGCAACATCAATCACGTTGGGGACCGACACGATGCTGTTAGCCTACAGCAGTATCGTCAGGGCCAGAAAAATATAATCATCCTCGCCGAAAGTACTTACGACAAAGCCATCGAGACCATCCCATCCAGGCGGTACATTGCCTGGTGTCTCGGCAGGAATGAACTGAGTGGTAACAGGATCCAACGAGTCTACCTGGACTGCGATCTTAAGACGTTGGTCGGGACCGAGGCCGTTGAGAGTTGGGGCAACGTATGTGGTAACAGTAACGTTGCCTCCCCCAGAGATGGTGTTGAAGGTGTAGAAATCATATTCGCTGCGTAGAATATTGTGAGTTAGCGAGCGTTTAAAAACATGGTAGGAGGTCCACTTACACACTCGGGCCAGTACCTGCAGTGAAGTTCTTCTCATCACCGCCCCGAGGCCAGGGCGTGACGGCAGACACTGTACGGCCGTACCCAGGGAGCTCGATCCAGCTAATACCGTCGACGGAGGTGTTCCTTGATGCATGAGCTGCCTCGATCGACACAGCACCGTCACCCTCAACAAAGCCTAGATCCCACCACGTCAAACTCAGCTACCAAGATAAACAGTTGTGTACATACCGTGGAAATCAGATGGTACTGCAGTATGGTTGGCGACAACCGAGACCGACTGCGACGTGGAAGCTTGACCAGTGGCGTTCGCTGTGATCTGGATGGTAGCAGCCTGGACACCTGTGACCTTGCTCCAGTCGACTGAGACGAAGATACGCTCGTCAGCCGAATTCTTAGTGATAGTTCCGCTAGTCGATGACAGCTTAAGCCAGGTAACATTGCTCTTGAGAGCATACTTGAAGGTGTTGGGACCTCCAGCACCGATATCGATGTAACGGTTTCCGAATGGAAGATAGGGATCGAAAGTCAATGTTGGTGGAGGGCAGTTGTAACCCTGAGCACATTGGTTCGAGTTGTCTCCGGGCCTGTAAACCAACGTTCAAAAATGTTGGACGCTACTGGAGCTTTAACCCTCTTACCATGCACCCAAAGAGCCTTCGATTCCGACTCTGAGAGGTCCAGGCAAAGCTTGCTTCTTGGCCTGGACACGCGTGATGGGTGGCATCCTGGTTATTCGTAAGCAAAAAAGCCGCAGAGGTCAGGATCTGTATGACATACGTGTTGGCCATGGGTTGCTGCCAGTAATAGTACATGACGTGTGTCTGGTCCATCATATGATCCCACTTGCCTGTAAACGAGTAGAGTCATTTATCTCTTCTGCAGGCACGAAATAAACGTACCATTCAATAACTGGTGGTATTGTTGTTCCAGTTGGTAATCCTGCTCGAAGAGATCCTCGACCTGGTCTGCGTACTGGTTGGCGCTGATCCTAGCCTGCGAGGCACGAAGAGCGCTGAAGCCGGACGCAATCCACATATTCTGTACGGTGTAGCTGGCCTGGACGGGATGGTGGACGAGCTCAAAGAACGCGGCTTTCTTGTCAGAGGACAAGGAGTTGTAAATCTTCGTCGAAGCGTCACTTGTCGCCTTCCAATCCGCAAGAACGGTATCCGCCCTACATAGATGAGGTCAGCATACAGCGCGCACAAAGGATTGGCCAGAAATTTACTCTCGGTAGTTCGTAAGGCTGTAAGTAGTCTGGTTGAGCAACTCGGGCTTGCGGCGCGCGTTCCAACGAGTGACATTCCCGATAATGTCTGCAACCGTTACAGCGTCCTTGCTGGATACGCCAAACTCTCGTTCTGCCCAGGAAGTCACGAAGGTGTCGAGGTTACTCGGGTTCCATACAGTTGCGTCCCAACCGAGCGTCGTGAAGAACTCAATGCCCAGCTCGTAAGGCTTGAGGTCGCCCACGTTGAGGATCCAGATGCGGTCTGCCTGTCTGTCGATGGCAAGGGAAAGCTGTTCGTAGGTCTTGGAGATTTGGGATGACTACATGCTGGTATGAGTACAGGAAGGTTCAGATATATCATGCCTACGTACAGTGATCCACTTGTAGTCCCTTGGGTTGCCGACATAGTCGTACTATCAGAGGGTAAGGTGAGAAGATACGCTGAAGAATGACATAGAGACCGTACGTGGTAATAAACACCTGCACCTCCGGTACGGTTGCGCTCGCTGAGTAGAGGGAAGCGACGAATGTTGCCCCAGCTAAAGAGTGATTTTCAGTACGAGGGATTCATAATCGTGAGGCTGATTTTACTCACTTATCGTCTGTCCAGAGAAGAGTGACATAATCAGGTGCACGCAATCCGTTCTCGTAGTAGCCTTCAACTTCCTTGTCTATAGCGGTGCTTTAGTATGGGCCTTGGTCGTGTACAGGGGCGACTTACATAAACACCAAGTCTGAGGGATATCTTCAACGTTGGTTCCGTTGAAGACGGTGTTGAAAATCTTGGTCTGGTCGCTGATAACTTTCCCAAGCAACTCGATATTGCCATCCTGAGAAAGCGGAACTAGGCGATATCTCAGTCAGCTTCTCTTTGAGAACTCGCTAGGTGTGAAACGTACGATCTCCATTACCCCTCATACCCACAGTGAAGAGCGTCTCATAGTTCTTGACCTCCTCAGTTCGGTTGAGCCAGAACTGGTAGATGAAGTCGGCATTCTCGGAGTAGTCCCATTGACCAACGCCGAACAGGTTCCATTCGACGGGAATACTGCGTGCCATGGGCTCCTCGTGGGATGTGCCCATGACTATGCCGTAGTAGTCCGCGATAAACCCGTTGAGAGAATCGTCGATGTAGAAAGCGCTGCGAAGAATAGATGAGTCGAGACGAGTGTGAAGTGAGGGATGTAACTGACCTGCTCCATTGTGCTGTGTTGCGTAGTCGAGTGAGTCAGATTAACCACTAGCTCACATGACAGAGGGAACACGAACCTGGCCAGAAGTAGTTCGCCTTCAGGCGAAGGAGCAACTCGAAACTGCACAAAACACCGTTAGCCTTCTCCTTGGCATCAGAAACTGGTCGACTTACAGCTTCGAGTAGAAGAAGTGGTTAAATGGGGAACCAGTCAACGCCGCGCCGGTACCGTTCGTGAACTTCTCCATGGCCCAGTTCTGCAACGCCGGTTGTTCATCGTTAAGGAAAAGGCCGCGATATTTGACCGAAGGTGCGCCGTGGGCGCAACCAGAAGACGTGACGAAGAGCTGCGAGTGCTTCGTAGTGGGGACATCCGCCCACCTTCCGTGATGCGTAAGTATCCGTGTTTACATTGCGGCGAAGAATGCTCGCAGACTCACCAGTACCACGGAGAAACGCCTAGTACATCCATTAACTTACGTTAAGGAAGGGGTGAACATGTCGACTTACCAAACTGCTCAGAGTGGTCGTACAGAGCGAAGACGGAACCACGTTTGTCCGCACCGATGATCACATACGCCGACGAGATACCAGGGAGCGGGTTCTTGACCTCCTTCGCAACGAAGGCCTCCCACTTACCCTCAATGTCCGCGACACTCAGGTTGGCGTGCTGCACAACCTGTTGAATGAGCGAGGACTTGCCAAGGGTACCGATAATGATTGCAGAAGAGACTTTGGGGAGTTTGTCGACGGTAGCGTTCGTGAGCGCAGGCTTCACACCTGTCACTTTCTGGATGTCGGATGCGAAGTCGGCCGCTGCGCGTTGGACGCCAGGCCAGTCGTCTGAAGAAATGAGAATTGGAGTGCCCTTGCCATTACTGACAACGGGGAACGTAGAAGGTGAGGATTTGAACGCGACACAGCTGGTCTGACCGATGGCCAGAACAGTGTCCGCGAGGACTAACAGACTCGCGAGGGCGTAGAGACGCCACGAGTGAAGCATGGTGGTTGGTAGCACCGGTTCTGCAGCGAGACGAGTGAAGAACGGGGCAGACGGACCTCAACGACCTTCATGTTTTAAGCCAGACCATGGCAGTCAGAATTTCCAGCAGTCGGTCCGCAATTGACAGGCTTCGGCAAGAAGCCATGACATCGAGGAGGTCCTGTGACCGCCCTCGATCGCGGACATTCTTCGGAATAGGCCAAGTCAACGAAATATTGAATTTGTTCAAGGGGCGCATGCTGTGCTAAAACGTTTCTTGCGCCCACTCCTCGGAGGGACGCAATTGATAGCTCGTGTCGGGTTGTTCACGGTAGCACGGGACAAGATGGTCGAAGAGCAAATGACCAGAGATTGTAAGTTCTTGTCCTCGTTGCGGGAGCGAGGTGGGGAGAAGGAGTGTGTAAACCAGTACTAAAATAAGCAACGCGCTAGTGTGTAACGTATAGATGAAGCCCTATGACTCTGGCTTGAATTGTGAGCGGAGTGAAGCATCATCAGAAAGGTGTCGCCCATAACAGAAGGAACGCCTCACTTTCGAGATCTTCAGTGCTAACAGAGCGAGGTAATCAGCCAATTAAACGGATCCCGCATATGTGTGCCTCAGGCACCTACTCCAGTGGGGGATTGCGGGGACCCCGCATGGCCAGCGGGGGGTGCGACTCTCGCCGTTCTAGGCACATGAGACGGCAGCGGCTCGTCGGATAGATCATCCACATCTTCATCGTCATCGTCTAGAATCTCATCTTCTATAAATTCCTGGGCAGAGGGGCCCTCGTCCGAGGACAGACGAATGGCGCCTTCATGTCCCGTCCATTCCTGTAATCTGCATGCCATAACCCGAGCCTGGGCAGCTGGACGCGAATTTGCAGCAACGAACGACGCACCTATGTGCAACAATGGTTCTGACGGAGGAGGCTTTCCTCCAGAGCAAGAATAGGGCGCATATTGTGCATGTTGTGAACAGGAATATTACTGGGAAATTCCCAATTGGCTGTGGTTTGGGGGACTGACGCGGCTCTGAAAACTCTCTCAGCTACAGTGATGCAAAGTGCAAGATCTTTACGTGCATACCGCCATAAGGAGGTGCAGGAGACATGATAATGAGGTCGTAAGGAAAATGCACGTCAATACCAGCGAAGTGCAAGTCTGTAGAGTTGACCGTTAGAGGTAAAGGTGACCGTGGTGGCAAACCAGCGCCTCTCAATACGATCCAGTTACTAGGTAGATCAAAAGGAGATAACAAAAACTACTTACTACTTTAGTGACCCCCGTTAAGTCCGAAAACGAAGGTAATACAAGAAGTTGTGACTTTAGTAAGTAAGAAGGTTAACGACTCTATCTAGGCCACAAGTCCACCTCAAATTCCACAAGTCTGTATCCCAACTGCACCCGTCACCTCATGGTCTAGATTCCTCCTGCTAATCCAGAAATGCCACAAAGGCAATTACGCTATGTCGCCCTGCTTGCCCTCGTCGTCGTCGGTGCAATCTGGCATCTAAGCACCTCTTCATCGCGGACCTACAAGGCCAACACAACTCCCAGCGACCCGACCCTGGCTTCCCGTCTAGAACGGTCAGAGCGGACGTACCGGACAGTCGTGCAGAAGAGGCACGATCTGGTGAGGAAACATGGTCCGAGTCCGTCACAGATTACGATGTACGTCAAAGTGGTTTTTTTCGAATACTTTGACATGACCTAAATCACTTTTGCCAGGTTCCCGCCGGACCAAGAGCCTTGGCCTGCGTACACAGTATGTCAGTAAACATTGCTTTATTCCGTATCTTTTCGTCTCGTTGGAATGGTGGCAGCTTAGGTGCGAAACCTAAATGTATCGCCCACATAAAACGTTAAGGACATATGCGCGTTAGTGGCGAGGTACTGGTATACCACTGCTTCGACCTCTCCTCCTTCGCGCATGATTCTGGCAAACGGTCCACTCTGAACCGCGGGTATCTGTAATAACAAGTCCTGACATATGTCCAACAGGGGACTACTTTCCCGCCGCCTTCAACTGCCCCCACGAACTAGAACGGATCGGCAATCTGGGCGACGGAGGTAAATGGACGTGCGGGCTGTCGCGCATCGCCCGCAAAGACCCCTGCGTCATATATTCTTTCGGTGCGTCTTCCGGTCCGACCATAGCATGCTCCGAGTCCGAGGACACAACTTGACGCTAACTTGAACTTGGGAACTTTGGTGTTACGTTGTGTAGGTATGGACTGGGAGTCGTCCTGGGAGGCATCGGTCCTCGAGAGCACCAAACACTGCCAGATCTGGGGGTACGACTACATCACCCGCTCATTCGGCCGTCAAGTCTCGCACGCGCTCTTCAACAGCCAACAACGCACTCACTTCGCCTCGCGCGTCCAGCTCGGACCCATCGACGCGCACGCGCACACCGACGAACCGAAACTATACAGCCTCGCGCACCTGATGAAGGCGAACGGACACGACTACGTCGATATCATCAAGATCGACGTGGAGGGCTACGAATTTGATACGTTGAGGTCGATGGTACAGGTGTATGCGGAGGAGGGACGGCCGCTGCCGTTTGGCCAGCTGCAGATTGAGCTGCATATGTGGAGTATTAGGTTTGTGGATTTTTTTGGCGTTGTGGGAGGTTATGGAGAAGGCGGGGTTGAGGCCGGTTATGTTAGAACCGAATTTGGTGTATGTGAATTATAATCGGGCTAGTGGTGCAGAGCTGGTAGAGGTGAGTGCTCAGTTCGCGGTATGGATGCATAAATGTGGCTGATGTGCTGGGATAGTATACCTTTCTGAATATTAGAGGGATAATCCGTTCATTAAGGATGAAGCAGAGACTCTGGAAGAACCTTTCGTGCAAGAGCTGATGAACGCACACGTTTAAACATAGATATTGTAGCAGCAACATACCTCGGACTTCATATACCCCATCGCATAGCAGCATCGCAATTGTAGCCATACCGCATCCAAAGCGTAGACCTCATAATGTAATGTAGTATCATCCAGTTCCAAGCGCATACATATAACTCCTGTATTATTCCATGAGCGGGTCTTCTGTTCCTGACATATAATTTACAACACCAAGTCCAAGCAATAGCAATACATCCACGCACGTACGCACACAAATCACTGCTGTTATGACTGAAAGCACCGTCCGGTCAACCGACACCCCACACCTCCAACCCAACACACTCAAACGTCACATTCTCGCCCTGCCGCGGACCCGATGAGCACAGCGGCTCGTTCTCGAACGTCGGACAGCGCGCGGAGGAGCCGTCGGAGAGTGTGTCGTCCAGGTATAATCCGTAATGTCCGTCACTTCATATATGATTTATGATGAGGTGAGTATATGCGTTTGAGAGGATGGTAGAGAGAGAGGGGGGAAAGAGAGAGGAAGAGAGACGCACCCGCCACCGAAAGATATGTATTCCTGTTCACAGAGCGCGACGTAGTCGTTCTTTCCCGTCCATTTGTACACCCGTACGTTATCATCCGCGAGTACTCTGAACAAAAACCTGCATGACGGCATGAGTACCCTCATGACAGGTAACGAGTATTGATAGTAATAAACTTACGACTCGCCACTACCATAATACGACCCCTTCGACAACTTAATCCCCTCCCCCATCCACACCCCAAACACCGCATCGTTCGAGTCCCGCATAACCACCAGCGCGCCGCCTACATGCGCCTCACATCGCGTGTACAGCGTGTTGAGCGAGATACCGTGCTGGTCGAGGCTGTACAGCAGTGACCAGGAGCGTGCGAGGCGTTTCAGGGCTGGTAAATACGGCCTCAACTACATATCCCAAGCCTCCGTGTTAGATGACGGAATTCTGAGAAAGGAAGAGAAGAGGGAGGGACGAACCTTGTCGGCTAGATCGACGGTTAGTACGCCCACCGTGACCTCCTTCCTCCCCACCAACTTCAGACTCGCACGCTCCACACCCTCCCTATCAAACTGGAACCCCTTATCCCACGTCCTATCCCCCGCGAACCCCGGTGCGCCAGACGGCGGTACGTACGGCGTCGAACCGAAGGGCGTTCCATGGGTGATCGACGAGCCGGGCATCGTCGCCGCTCGTCCATGCATCGGCGGTATTGGAGCGGCACCCTCATAGTCGGCTGTGGGAGGAGGAGGAGGTTGCGGACGAGAGAGCAAGGAGGACATCCATCGGGACGTAAGGCTCGACGTCGTGCTCACTAACGAAGAAGGTGCGAAGTATGATTGCGTACGTTGGACTTCGGGGGTGGAGAGGCGGATGGGGGTTGGGGGGAGGGAGGGCGATCGGGGGAGTTCTGGGCTGCGACTCAGGTCTCTGCCTATAGAAGGGGAGGAAGAGGGGGAGGGGGGGGAGGGGGAGGTGAAGTTGTGCGTGCGTGATGGGTGGCGGGAGCGGTGGGAGTCGAGGTCGAGGAGGGAGGTGGAGGTGGGTGGGGTGGGTGGGTGAGAGGGGTTGGGGAGGTGGGAGGGGTCGGAGTCGAAGTCTGCGAGTTCGTCGATGAGGTGGTTGGTGGGTGCTTGTGGGGCGGAAGGTTGGGTTGGTAATGGGGATGGGCTTTTGGTCAGAGGTGGCTGGAAGTGCGATTAACGCATACGTTAAACAAAAGCTGTAAGCTCCGAAATAGGTGCAGCACATACCTTTATTGGTGGAATAATAGCAGCCTGGGCTGGAGCCGATGGTTTGCCTGCTAGAGGCGTCGCTGCGCGAGAGCGATTTGTGGGAGTCTTGGTATTTGAATCAAGGGTATCTGAGGTGAAGTCAAGCAGAGACTCCTCTTGTTTCCGCGTGCTTTGTTCGCCTGCAAGTCCAACCTCAAAATGAGTATGCAAGAGACAGAAAGATCACAGTATACACGCACCTCCTCGAAGAAAGGCCGTGGGATCCCTGTCATTCTGGAAGAGCTCGTCCAGCAGCTCCGTCTTGTTCTTCTCCGTCGCTACCTTGGCGTCTTCAGTAAACTTGTCGAAAAAGTTAAAGTTCTCCACGGGCGTGAATGGCGTGAATCCTCCGTCCTGCTGTTGTTGCTGGTGCAAAGGATCCTCCGCAGACGGCACAGAAACGAAAGATCCGAAATCCGAGTCTACGGACGTCGTGCGCGTATGTCGCGAAGGCCTCTGCGACTCGTCCTGCACCGGTCGAAGCGTTGGCGATCCGCGCGGCGTAGCAGGTGAGAAGAGCGTTGCAAAGACATCCTCTTCCTCGTCGCGCAGACTCCTCTTGGCCTCGCCAGGCAGAGGAATCAGCGGCGGTATCGAGATGGAATGCGACATGATCGCTGGTCGTAGACAAGCATTAAAGTCGTGGTGAATGACAATTGCAGCGTTATATGCACATGGCGGTATCAGGACAAGGTGACGACGTCGGCATCTCGATTAGGCAATGATGCGCTGCGGTGATCGAGACCGCCGGACCGAATGTGAGGCATTTACACGATTGGCCGGGCAATGCCTGACGCGTCTCCGTCTTCCTCGTCTCTTGCCTCTCCTCTCCACCACTGTCTGCTGCCTCTGCTACCTACTGCCTCCTGCTTGCCTCTCTCCTCTGCGATGTCCTCTGTGCCGCACACAAGCCAACACCCCGTCCCCCCTCTGCCCCCTTCCCTCGCCTCTCCTGCAGCACCACTCGCCTCGCCTCTCCCTCCACATCACAATAAACACCCTCCCCATCCCTTCCTGGCGCGGCTCCTCCAGCACCCCCTTCGTCTTCGCCGCCCAAGGCTCTGTCTCATCCAGCTCGCGCATACCGTGCCTGACGTTTATGGCAACGAGAGTGAGTTACTACGATCCCTCCTCGTCCAATCCTTCCACGGCAAAGTCCTCCTCGAAATCAAAGGTGAACAAATCCCTATCCCCCACCCTCACTCTCGACCGGATCCCTCAACAGACCCTCGTTCGCGCAGTTCTTGGCGAGCGAGGCGGAGAGGGAGCGGGCGTTTGCGGAGGTCGTTTTGAGGGGGAGATGGCGGGTTTGGATGCGAGGTCGGGGTCGAGCGAGGGGTGGGGTGTTCCTTCGTCTGACGGCTTGTGCGACGTCGACGTCTCCTCAGATGGCCTCGACATCTCCTCTGACGGCCTCGACATCTCCTCTGACGGCTTGTACTCCCTCGTATCCCACTCCTCCTACTCCTCCCTCCACTCATTCGAACTGGAAAATAGAGAGCATGCTGGAGGGACGCTGCTTGACTTACTACCATACCCTTCACAGGTTGACTTCATTCCGATTATATGAGCTGCAATTGTTCGCGGTCCGAGCTCACGAGCGTCTGGTCACCTACGTTATCCATCCACGCCGCCTCTCTTACTCTCACCACTCACTCACGCACTCAACAAGTCTCAATGCACGCGCGCTTATTGTCAAATCAAACTGACAGGGTTCACCGGTGAGTCGTTGGATTACAGACTAGAATAATTACGCTAGATAGGGAGAATGTAAGAGCAGTAAGAAACGTACAGCGCGCTCATGCGACTGTACGCTTCTCTGCTCGATAACTCACGTGCTCTGTTGACAGATTGGGACGTATGTTCTGGCCAAATTCGTGTGAGCTGGGGCAACAGGTCGTGGAGAGTTGGGAGGCGGACTTACGCAGGAGGAGGAGGGGTCGCGGAATTGCCTGAAAAGGCAATTTTGGTGAGTTTCTTGTGTTAATCAGAGGATTTCTGGGACTTACAACGGTCGTTAAGAGCTCCAAACTGCTTCAATCGCGTCGAATCACGCTACAGGTCTAAATAGACAATCGGTAAGCCGTTTTCAACTCTATGAAAGCCCCTAACACTCACGGTAGTCGCAGAACGCTCACGCGAACGCCCCAATCGATATCAGCGTGATAAGGCTCGCACAAGCCGCTACAACACTCAGTTAACGACGTTGCGATTACTGAAGGCCACGGGAACTCACCAGGACCCCACGAAGCGACCGCATGAGGGAGGAGAGGCCACGGGGAGGCCAGGGAGGCCGCTGCAGCATCGCAACGCAGTGAGTAATCCCCTCTTCATGCTCGAACGGAGGTTTGCTCACCTTGTAATCTCCTCTGAGCATCTAGACGGCCTAGCCCGCTGCGCACGAGCACGGCAGAGACGGAACACGCCTACAAGAGGCTCGTTAGTGATGGATGCACATCGACGAAGATACGACGTACCTGATGCGCGGCCAGATTATCAAGCCGTTGACGAAGGGACCCCGGTCGCCGGACGTCGATCCATAGCGTCAAGACGCAACGGAGACATCAGCGAGGCATGCGAACGGCCAGGATCGAGTGGTAGAGGTGGGGAGGTGATAGAGTCACGGACGACGGCTTGTCGCGAGTCGATACAAGATCGACGAAGGTACAAACGCACCCCGTGGGTGCGAGATTATCTCCAAGGCGTGGACGTCAAGACCCCGGTCGCGGGAGCTCGATCCATAGCGTCAAGACCTAGCCGGGGCGTAGACGAGGCGTGGAAGCGACCAGGAGCGTGTGGGGGAGGTGGAGGAGTTGCTGGAGCTATGGACGAGGCTCCGTTAGGATCGGTGCAAGATCGACGAAGGGCGAACGTACTCGATGCGTGCAAGATGGCCGCCAGGGTGTCGACACTAAGACCCCGGTCGCGGGACGTCGATCCATTGCGTCAAGGCGTAACGGCGACCCCAACGAGTGTTTGCGAAGGGCTGCGACAGACAGTCGGGTTGATGGGATGCTTCACAGCACTGAGACACGGCTCGCGGGAAGTCGATCCATAGCGTCGAGGCGTAACGGCGACGCCAACAAGGACTTGTGAGGGTCTGCGACGCGCGAGAGGGAGGATGTGCGACTGCGCAGCACTGAGACCCTGTTCGCGGGACGTCGATACGTCGCGTCGAGGTTTGCCAGGGCTTTAGGGACTTGTATCAGGTATGTGCGTACTCGTTTAAGCTTAGAATATTGGACTAACCTTTGTGATCCAGGTACGAAGCCCGTAGGACACCCTGTAACCACGCTCGCCGGACGCCCGAAGCTCGAGTTGAGGTTGTCAATCGATACGACGAAGGGCTTTGCCGGTCGAGTGACACAGAGTCTCAGGGGCGACAGACGATCTGTCAAAGACCAGTGAAGCCTGCGTAGAATCCACAGGGAAGTGAAACGGCCTGGCGAAGTCCTGTGAGCAGCAGACCCCTGTCGCGGGACGTCGAAATCCGGGGTTAAACTTGCGGGACAGGGTGCAAAGGGAGGGGAGGGTTGAATGATGGTGCTGTGCGGGTATAGAAGTATCGGACACCCAGGTGCGGTTCGCGGGAAGGCGATACGTCGTGTCGACGCGATGAGCTGCTGGGAGGAGGCTTGGGGTAGAGTATACGGACCGGGCGAGGACAGAGGAGTTTCTGGACGACGATCCGTTGCCGCAGGGCGGCAAGACCATTCCAAGGAGTGACGGCGAGGTTGCTAGCGAAGACGAGTGAATATTCGACTGCTCGGAGTCGAGCGTCGGGAGTCGAACATCGGGAATCAAGCGTCGGGCGTCGACGTCGGGCGAAAAATTTTCGAGGCCGTTGGCCTTCAGATTATGGCGGTATCAGACTGTCCGGCGGTATTCAACTGTGCGTCGGGCGAAAATTTCGTTTGGACTTCACTGCGAGGGACGACGAGGTGACAAGGTAAACAGCAGCACCCTCGCAAGCGAGGGGTACTGGACTGTCCATGAGTGGCCACAGCAAGAGGCCAGGGGGCAGACAAGGGGTATAGTCGGGCGTCGGGCGTCGAACGTCGGGAGTCAGACGTCGGGAGTGATGCGTAGGACGTCGGGAGTGATGCGTAGGGCGTCGGACGTCGGACGTCGGGAGTGATGCGTAGGGAGTCGGGCGTCGAACGTCGGGAATCTGGCGTCGGCGTCGATCTCGTTTGGAAGTCATGGCGGGAGCCTCCCAAAATGACGAGATTTGATAAGTAAATACTCGATTATTTCGGCCTCGGTTATGAATCTAACTTACGACGTATACAGCACAGCTGACTTCCAAAGTCGGAACGAGGAGGTTATGTCGAGTAGCAGCTAGATATAACACATGTAAGTATATGCACGATTCAATTGAATATATCTATTACCTTCGAACGAGGGCCGTTTGCCCCTTCGCGTGCCGATCTACATCGCCTACGGCGATCGCTATGGGCCTCCTAAAGCACCCAAAGGTGAGTTGCTCATATTATAACGAGGAAAGGTTAACCTACCAGAAGTGTACGCATATATGCCGCCACCGAGGCCCACGACGACATCGACTCTGTGGTCGCAAAAACCGCATATACCCTGACATACCGCGAACATGTCAGTATCGGGTGTTCGACGCGTTTATGAGGCAAGTTAAATGCGTACAGTGAGGGTTTATCGCGCATACAACTCGTATGCACTCGCGCGACGCGTGAGTGAGCTCGGTAAGTGCTCGAATGGCCTGTGACTTCTAATCAGTATCTGATATGAGCACGGGACTTCTGGCTGTCGCGCGAGCCGTTCAAGAGGCTCGGACATCGACCGCGTAAAGCACGAGTCGATAGATTGCCTGAGAACGCCAGACACCCTTGCATGGCGGTCTTTGACCGCACAATGCCAAGGCAAGACACACTGGCAACTGGACAAAACACTCACCGGCGGGGGATCCATGCCGACTTGTAGGGCAGCAACACTAGCGGCGGTGAGGAGTTGCTCTCGTCGGGGACGAGGGTGGTGGGGGTTTGAGAACAAGATCTGAGGGGCCATGGGAAGAACAGTTCGCCACGAAATAATTCTTTGTTTGGGAAGGAGGGCCAGATCGACACAAAGTGTCGGTTCGGCGCCCCTTCCCGAACTCAGAGTTCTCTCAAGTTTTTCTCTAACTCGCTGTGAGGATCCTCTCGTGATGTTTTTGACAGGTATGATTGTCAACATTTCTGGTTTGACAGGAGCGCAGTTCCGTTGTGAGTTTTTATGAACTGCAAACTCATTCGGACTGAACCTTAATAAATGAATCTGAGTTCTGAGCGGATCCCGTAGTGTGATATGTGTATATTTCTTATTGTCTCAAGAGTGACTCGCTGAGCATTACATGAGAAATGTTTTGAACATTCAAATGTGAGAGCATTAGTATCATTCATGGACAGCACTTCAGTGAAAACCCGTCACGGAAATCCGCACATCACATCACTTTGATTCACTCACCTTGCCAGAAAAAAAATGACAATGTCATAAATTAAAATATCGCTTGAGTTCATCTATGTCAGAACTGTCAGTTTAACTCATTGGGCGCAGCTGTCTTTTTTGCGCTGATCCTCTCGTCCCTTTCGCGTCTCGCTGCGCTTCTGAGCTTCTGCATCAATTAGTGGCTCCAACGCCGTGGGAACCTCTTCAAACTCTTTGTCCGTCAAATGACGGAATCGAAGGCCGCCCTCTCCGCCTGTCTGCCAGCCACACCTCAGCTGCCCAATCAACTTCAACGAGCTGATCTGAGTCTGCGGGCAGAACGGGATGGCCTTCGGCCACCCTCGGACAGCTACATGGTGCTCTTGCATGACCTGTCTCCAGTATTGTTAAGTGGGAGGCAGGCCATGTGTGCTGTATCTGTGTTCGCTGTAATTGTTGATATGAACGAAATCAATGTTTATCAATTAATTCTGAAGATTGAACCTTACCGAAAAGATGATCAATAAAATCTGCCATCTCGCGTTGACAGGCATGAAACTCGGTGTCAAAAGAAGACTCTACAGTAGACCTCAGTCAGTACACTTCGCTCTGCTCACTGCAGAATTTGTACTTACTTTATCGCGATTTCTGTGCTTGAGGCACACCTCGAGTT
>MQVO02000312.1:0-10389 GCA_001986395.2 Irpex lacteus | reverse complement strand
AACAAGATATGAAGAAGATGAAAGCAGGCTACGCACACGCATACCTACTCTGATAGACGTAACAATACGAGATCTATCATCCAACACACCTTCTTTTATAGAAGTGATACAACATAAATCACTTTTAGCTTCACACCACCCATATTATAAACATTATTCACGGTATTACTAGACGCATCACGTTGAGAATCAGAAATAACATTGATAGTAACTAAAGTTGATCTTTTAAACTCAAAAAAACCCTCTCTATCATGCCCCTCATTACAACTTCTAACACAATCATCTAAAATAACACGTATATTTTTAGCATAATCAACCAGATCAGCTTTCTTCGAAAAAGAGACCGGAGTAAATATTTCAGAATGCACATTTAAATATCCTTTATATTTAAAACTGTTCTCTAATCAAGCAAGCCCTAAAAATGCTGCACAATCCCATCACGATATTCATTGCTAGAGGTCATATAATCATAACTAGGAATATTACCGTTTAAATTTAAACTCTCATCAACCTCATTACAATGATAATACAACCCGTAATCAATTTTATATGTAAACGATTTATCTAAACCAGATAAAATATTAATCATATCACTCTTGAAAGAAGTTAAAATATTTATACTTGATATTATATGATAAACATGAGACCCAAATTTAATTCAAATGGGGTTTACTTAAAAATAATTTAAAATGATTTATGTGCTATTGTTACTGTATAACTAAATGCACCTCTTCTACTTTTGTTTGTAAATCTAGATTGAGTTGTAAAATCTGATTTAATTCTAGCAAAAGCTCCTTTTTGTTTATTAAATGTAGTAAATCTAGGTACTATTTTTTGACTAAGTATACGACCACCTAATCTTACTTTAATACCAATAAGCGCAGTAGGTCTACAATAATTTAAATTAGATTCTTCTATACCTTTGGGAGAATCATTTAATTTAATTATTTGAGTGTTATTGTAAAGACTAGTTATAATAGATCTAAATCTTACTTTTTTATTATTAGAGATAAAACCAATAGTATTAGCTAAGATTTGACTTTCTAATGCAGGATGGTGTAATCTAATTAATTCAATCTTAACCTCTTTTTTAAATTTATTACTTAAAAATGAACATAAGTACTCTAAATTTTCAGATTCACTTATTAAATTATAACTTTTTTCTGATTGTAAAACATAGTAAAATAAATTAATAGTAATTTTATTGGGGCTAAAGAATATCACAGGTTTACTAATAATATTACCTAAGTTTAAAAAAGAATTACTTAAGATAGAGTTAATATTAAATTTTTTATTATTATTATAAAAATTATAAGAAATAGTACTATTGTGAGCTAAATCAGTATTAAATTTAACTAAAGATCTAATGTGTCTATGTATTTTTTTACTGATTAGATACATTGGTTTTTTGAAAGAATTTATTCTACCTTTACTGTTTAAATTTAATCTGTTAGTAGATTTAGGTTTTTTTTGTCCTTTATCCTCTATCATATTTTCCTCTTTAGAGGGCAGAGCACTGGATAAAGGCTGAGTAGAATTATTATTTAGTAAATTTTTATTTTGTTTAATATTGCCTTGGCTATTAGAAATAAAATTTGCACTTTCATCTTTATTGTTTAATAAATTTGCTTGTGCTTTTATTCTATGAACATAGTTTTTTAATTCTAAGTTTAATTTTTGGATTTTATTTAATTTTTGCATAATATTTATGAAATTAAATATACTACTAAAAATCTATATATAAAATTTTTATTTTTATACATAAATAAAGATAGTATTAATGTACTTAGATAATTAAAATTTTTATACTTAGCTTCTTTCCTTTTTTTAATAAAAAGGTATATACTTAAAAATAGTTAATTATCATTTAACAATCCACTTAAGAAATAATATACATACGTTTTATTTTTTTCTCAGGTCCTGATAATTAAGTGTTTTATAAATAAGATACAATATTTATGAATGTTAATATACTACACTAAAATAATTATTTTATTATTTTGTATCTCAATTAATAATAGTGCTTCTTTTAAGATTTCAATTTTATATTATTTTAATATTTCCTAAATCCCCTGATGCGAGTTAATGTAATGGAAAGCATAAGAGCCTGGTAAGCTCATAGAGTATATCCAATTCAGACACTCTATTCTTTCTTCTTTAATTATAATTAATTTCTTTTGGTTAGTAACCTTTGTGGAACGATAGTGGAACCTTGGTCCCCACCTTCCCCACCTTCACCACCTTCATCTATTTCCTTACGTGCCTCTATTTCGATTTTACCATACCTCGAGTCATTACCTGAGCCATGAATTAGTTACCTAACACATTTAGTTAAAATAGCTTTAAGGTGTTCCCGACAATTTGATAGTTTTTAGCAATAGGTTTCCTTTTGCTAGAGGCCAAGTAAAGTTTCTCACACCTTACCCTAAATCTTACCTTTTAATTAATCTCTAAAGCAACACTATAAAAATATAATCCTTTATACTCTTTATGAGTATCTAAATACCTGCTAATTGTTTTAGCACTCATTTTTAATTCTTTAGTTGCTTCTAATTTAGAACTAAAAGTAGGTTTATTATCATTTAGCAATATAAATTTATTGTTAACACTTTTGTATACCCATACAGAAACAGTTTAATTAACAGCCTTTTTAATATTATTTAATAATAAATCTTTTTCTGCTTTGTTTAACCCTTCCCCCCAAATTTAATTTATTTTTAGTTTTTGCTACTTTTTTTGGGGTGGGACTGGCAAACAGACTCTAACTGGTAAATGTGGCTAATGTAATGTAATATGTTCTACTCTTGATTAATTTATATCCTCTAACTAAACTCTTCTCTTTATTTTTATTTTGGCTCCCCACAAAGAATAATTTTATTCTTTATTTAGTTAAGTTCAATAGCATCCTTTAGGTAGCTTTATGTTAGCACACAGAATACTAAGCTTGAGTTAAACTTACTGCTAGTTCTAGACCAACTAGTCCAACAAATCCCCAAAAAAACTAGTTAGAATTATTTCTAATTCCTAGTTTTTTGGGTTAAGCGTATGGAATTAGTAAAAGATTAATATAAAATAAATTAAATAAAAGTTTTTTTGGGAGAACTATTTAAAATTAATACCATTTTTCTTTTCTTTTAATTTTATTTTAAATAAAAAGTAAGATAAATTATTTAGGGGAGAGGACCTGACATGTAAACAATTGATACTCTAACCAATAATCGGAAACTAGAAATCAGGGATTAGTATTGCATAATAAATTCAAATGAGTTGGTACAAAAGAGATAAATTAAATTTATTTATAGAGGAGATATAAGAATAATAAAAAGAAATAATTTGTTTTATTTTATATATAAAAAAAGGATAAAGGGAAGGGTAAAGGGGAGTATAACTATCTCTTTCAACTGAAGAGGCTGACCATTAACTTAAATTTAAATTAGATTATAGCGTAACCAGTCTCTGAAGATTCATAACAATAGACATTGAACTGTGTAAAATACCACAGATATTCTTAACATTTACCATAGAATGTTACTGCCTATCTCCTGAGATAATTTTATTTATATTTGTAGGAAGAGCATATAAAAATATATTTTTATTAATCTTTTTTTTATTAAAAAGGAGGGGGAGGACAAAAAAAAAGGAAGCAGGGACAGATATAGGTTTCGTATAATCTCTTTTGATCTCTACGAAATATTCCCGGAATATATGGACATTATGTTTATCCAAGGAAAGCAATAGCCATCATAAGAACAAGGATGATTACACCAATAGACCATGGTAGAATCCGTGGAGCCTTGTATGATCCGTAGTATAGACCTCGAGCGATGTGTAGGTATACAAAGATGAAGAAGAATGAAGCTACATTAGCGTGGATGTATCGAATCAACCATCCGTAGTTTACGTCTCGCATAATCGCAGGTGTTATAATAACTCGTTAGTTTTGCAGTGTAGAATAGAAGCTGTATCGGCCTAGGTAAGCCTTCCTGTGTCAATGTTACGAGAAACAGCACGAGAAGTACGAGATAGGCCAATAGCCTCTTGAGCGTCTCCATAGTTGGTATATGGAGTAGTGTTAACTAGTACACCATTATCATAAATATAAATAGAACGTGATGTAACAGTTCGAGCAATAGCCTTTGCGTATTCGAGTTGATTCATTTCAGGAGTACGTTCCACAGGCACTTCATAATTCAGTACCTCTGAAATAGTGTCTGATTCTGGTGCAATTCCAGTAACATTACTGTTGGTATAACGTCCTGAGTTGATATACTTACTAATTAGTACAAGGAGCTTACGACCTTGAATTAGATAAGCATAACCCCACTTGTACATATACAGAGCTAGACACCATAGAGAGAAATCAACACCCTTTCGAGTTTGGAATGGCATAGAAAGGAAAAAAGGCATTAGATAGTCGTATAGCGCATCAATATTAATAATTGAAATAGTGATAACGCTAGTGTTTCGGTTTAGTGTACTACTAATTACTGGAGCTGCTCTATCAATAGTGAATGTACACATTTGTGGTAGGCATTGCAGGAATGTTCACTAAATGGAATAGGTGTAATTTCAACTCGACAGCTAGAAGCATAAGTTCAATGCTAATAAGAAGCATAAGTAGATTCTTACGGTTAAGGATAATAAGATATAACCAAAATTTAAAATATCCCTCCAATATTAATTTTATTTAGTTAAATTAAAAAGGAGGGGAGGACTAGGTTTACTTTTATTGCTTCAGGGCACAAGTTAATTCTTTTCTTTTCTATTACTTGAGTAACTCCTCTGTAGAAAGATATTACTCTTGTTTGAGAACTATCATATAATACACCTCCTGCACAAATAAATAGTCCAGGTGAAACTAGTCCTTTAGCTAATCCTAAGTTAATAGCACCTTCCCCAAAAAAAACTAGTTAGAATTATTTCTAATTCCTAGTTTTTTGGGTTAGCTTGTATACTGTTACTAAAAACAGCTAAAAGATAAACTGCAGCTTGAGAAACTGAACTAAACAAAAAACTAATAATTTCTATTATTTTTGTAGAAATAATTATAACCTTTAATTAATCTCAACCTGAGGATGAGATTTGCAGGGTGATAAAAGGCCATTCTGCAGGTTAAAGTACAAATTTCATTATAAACAAAGATGAATAGTAAATGAGGAGTAGGGTTATTTAAGGAGACCTGCACTAAGTTGTATCGGCATTAATTTAATTAAATATAAAAAGTTACAAAAACATTCTTCAATAAAAATATAATTAACCTACAAAATAAACAGGTGGGGTTACTCCTATAATTGCTTACGATAATTGCGATCTTTTAAAATTAAAAATTATTTTTCTTCCTATTAAAAAAAGTATTAAAGTTAAATTCATTGTTTGATTACTATAAAGTAAATTATTTTAAAAAGTAGTCAAAAGTGATTATCCACTACTATCCTGTTAGATAATCTCCTGCCTGATGCCGCCTTCGGAGGCCTCGCATCCGACGGTGGCTATCATCTCCTTAAAAATAAGCCTCCCTCTGAATAAGTGTACCCCCTTACTATTAATATTGCTATAACCATAATAACCCGATAATTATAAATATTGTATAACTAATTAGGTTAAAATTATAAACTATTGTTCTCCCCTTTTTTTTTATAAATAAAAAAGGATTCAAGTAAAAACTTTTCCACCCTATTGATTTAATAACAATAAACACTATTGAATATAACTACCTAATTTTTAATAAACTAAGCTGTTTAGGGTTATTTACAACTGCGCCTAATATAATCTTGAATAAAAACAACCTACAGCTAAAAATTAAACACTGTTGTTCATAACACCTATAAACTATTATTATATTTATGATAATTTTATTTAGTTAAATTAAAAATTATTTTTCTTCCTAGGTTTACTTTTATTGTAAAAATTTTTCTTTTTATAATTCTCTATAATATTATACATATAAACTTAATCCAATAGAGAAGGAATAATCTCTAAATAAATTTAAAGATTCTCCCTCCCCTATTCTTTTATTTATATTTTTTATTTTTTGTTTTTAAATTTATGTTTAAGAAAATAAAATTTATACTCTCTTATATAATTAAATACTTTTTTATTTAGATATATAAAAATAATTAAATAATAAGTAACTAAAATAATAATTAAATAATTAAATATTTATAAAATTTTAAAGTTCTATAAATCTATTCCTTATATTAAGGGATAAATAACTTTTAATTAAATTAAATTTATAATAAATTTGGGGGATTAATACCATTTTTCTTTTTAAATCAATTATTTTACGGTTATATAATCTTATTCGCCTTATTAGTATTAGTTTCATGAGTAATTTTACCATATCTTTTACAGTTACAAATCGTGAGATTATTAATAACTAAATTATAATATAAATAAGTCTATTATTTAATGGTTTAAAATATCTCCTTGATAAGGAGGCAATAGATGTTCGATCCATCTTAGACTTAAAGTTCCCATAGCTTAATTTGGTTAGAGCAATAAATTGAAGCTTTATTGATAAAAGTTCAAGTCTTTTTGGGGACCCTATTCTTTTATTTATATTTTTTATTTTTTGTTTTTAAATTTAAAAAATATTTAATTATTTAATTATTATTTTAGTTACTTATTATTTAATTAAATCTATTTATATTAATAAGAGTATTTCTTATATTTTATCTTTTAATATTATTTTATTAATATCTTTTTATTTTTATTTACCTTATTTATTAGAAGGTTTATATCTTTTATTATTATAATGTTTCATATTTATCTTTATTTAAGTCCTATTGTTGCTATTTTATTAATATTAATTAATTATTTTATATCTTTAGATAATTCTTATATTGAAAAGAAAAAGTCCTTTTGAATGTGGTTTTACTTCTTATGAACAATCTAGATCTTCTTTTAATGTTTCTTTCATTTTAGTTGCTATCTTATTTTTACCTTTTGATTTAGAAATCTCTTCTCTTTTACCTTATGTTATCTCCGCTTATAATAATAATCTTTACGGTTTATTTATCTTATTATTCTTTTTATTTATTTTAATACCCTTTAATAATCCAGCCGATATCTTTTTATTGCTGGAGGAGGTGACCCTGTACTATACCAACACCTATTCTTCCAAACAATTCTATATGTTATTCCTCTAGTTATTATGCCTTCGGGTTTCCGGTTTAACGCATTTTATTCACTCTATGCAAAGCGATTTCCTAACGCAGTAGCTCCAAGTCAATCATTTCTTGAATGGCTGATTGGGTTTGCTGTAGGCGATGGTAGCTTTGTAGTTAACAGCCGAGGAACTGCTGTATTCGTGATTACACAACTTACTGAAGATATTCAGGTACTTCTGAACATTATTTTTGTTTACAGGGGAGAAATAAAAGTTAATATATTAATAAATTAAGAATAAATATAATAAACTGTTTGAACTATACTAATATTTCTAATATGTAAGATTAAAGAATATAAATATAATTAATTACTATTTATACAATTAAAGAATATATAATTTGAACTCTTAGTTAAGGAGCGTAGCGAGTGAGTGGAACGAGGGATACTATAGATTAAAATAAACAAAAATCTTCTTTTCTTAAACTCTTTAGCATTAACCACAATACAACTTGTAGTATTATTACTTCTACCGAACCCTCCGTATAAACAATTTAATAATAATTTAGCAATCCATCTTTTTGCCCCTTTTGACTCAGCTTTAACTTTATATAAAGTATTTACATAATCAGAGAAAATATCAACTTTCTCACAGGAGTAGCCTCCTTTAATAATAAATTGATATTCAGGAATTAAATTTTTAGCCATTTTCAACTCTTCAGAGAAATAAATAGCAGTCCATTTACCTACCTCCTTTTATTTAAATAAAAATAAAAATAAGGAAAGTAGCTACTTGTTCCATTAAAAAAAATAATGGTTCAATCGAAGCATTAGATAATGGAACTCCCTCTTCTATCCTTTTTTTTATTAAAAAAAAAGGGGAAGAAGATTTTAGTTGGTTTGTAGATGAGGATGGTAAGATGATAGACTATAATAAAAAGATTAATGTTTTTTGAAGCTGTACAATTATTGCACCACTTTCTAAACAAAAAGTATGGTATATCTAAGGAAACGGTTAAAGAAATAAAATTTATATCTAATATTTTTTTATTCTAACAGCTGTGTAATTGTAAGACTCTATTAAAATTTTATTTACTTTATATTTTTATACTTTACTTTGTTGAAGACTATTAAAATTATAACCTCTCTACTTAAACATTTTTTATTTTTTTATTTCTTTATTTTTATTTATTGAATATAATAATCTAATTATAATATTTTATTTTAAGTTTTAATTTTAATATTATAAATTTAATTTATTTAATAAAAGGAATGATGTGAATATAATTGGCACTCATATATCTAGATGTTATGTTCCGAACTCCTGAAGAACCACGGTTAAGTGTGGTGGGATCAGTAGGAACAGTAAGTAATATGACAAGGAGGTGTGGCGACCTGACGTTTAAGTACATACCAATTTATTTTTGGGTTTATTAACCCCCTATGAACCTTTTAATAAAGCTAAATATAAATTAATTAAGCCTATGATTTAAAGGTAGAATAATTTCTTGATAAGGAATCTGTAGAAGTTCGAATCTTCTGGGCTTATTGTCTTTTTTTTTTTAATTATTCTTTTGTTTAATCCCAACCCAAAAAAACTAATTATTTCATCCGCAATTATTAAAATTTAATTTAATTAAATTTTAATTAGAGCCTAGTTTTTTTGTTGGTTTATTAAAAAAAAAAGGAGGGTAAAGGTAATAATGATTGTTACAGTGATAAAAATTAAATATATAATATATTGTTAGACCACTGTCTTTCCCCACTCCTCACCTACTTTTGTCTTTTTCTTATGCCTTTTTATTTTCTTTATTTCTTTTTTTTTTTAATTATTAAAAAGAAAAAGACAAAAAGGGAAAAAAGAAATAAAATAAAAAGGGGTGGTTGAGGATAAAGGGCAGATGGTAGATTTTTTTACAAATAAGTAAAACATCTTATATTTTATTATCAACCACTATCCACTTATCATCATCCTCTTTTTCCTTTTTTTATTAAAAAAGGGGGGGCAGAGGCCGGTGGCGTGGGCGGATAATAAATGCTTAGTAATAACTATAAAAAGATAAAGTTTTACATTTAGATTAAAATTAATTTTTAATTGTATATTTTTATATTTTTTTTTAAGAAATATAATATATGCCTTTTTATAATAAAAAAAAAGGAATAAATAAAAAATTAATCTTGTCTACTTATATGTGTTCAGCCCCCCCATTTTTATTATAAAAATAATTATGGTAATGTGGATGGATATTAAATATAATTATATACTTGTGTATATAATTTTAAATTAAATTAAATTAATGAGGCTTTTAAAAAAACAAATTTTACTTAGATTAGTAAATTCTTATGTTGTAGATTCACCACAACCAGCTAATCTATCTTATTTATGGAACTTTGGTTCTCTATTAGCAGTATGTCTTATTTTACAAATTTTAACTGGAATATTTTTAGCAATGCACTATCAAGCTCATGTAGATTTTGCTTTTAATTCTGTAGAACATATAATGAGAGATGTAAACAGTGGTTGGGCAATTAGATATACTCATGCTAATGTAGCTTCTTTCTTCTTTATTTTTGTGTATGCACATATAGCTAGAGGATTATATTATGGTTCATATAAAGCACCTAGAGTATTAGTATGGTCAATAGGAGTAATAATTTTAATAGTAATGATGGCTACAGCCTTCCTAGGTTACGTATTACCTTATGGACAAATGTCATTATGGGGAGCTACTGTAATTACAAATTTATTAAGTGCTATACCATTCTTTGGACAAGATTTAGTTGAATTAATTTGGGGAGGTTTTAGTGTAAGTAATGCAAACACTAAATAGATTCTTCTCTTTACATTATTTATTACCATTCTTATTAGCTGCTTTAGCTGTAGCTCACTTAATAGCTTTACACACAAAACGGTTCAGGTAACCCTAATGGTATTGGTTCAACTTCTGATAGATATTCAATGCATCCATATTTTACATTCAAAGATCTTGTAACTATTTTCTTTTTCTTCCTTGTTTTATCTATTATTGTTTTCTACTACCCTAACTTATTAGGACATTCAGATAACTATATACCAGCCAACCCTATGCAAACTCCTCCTTCAATTGTACCTGAATGGTATCTATTACCATTCTATGCTATTTTAAGATCAATACCTAATAAATTATTAGGAGTTATTGCTATGTTTGGTTCATTATTAATTTTATTAATTTTACCTTTAACTGATGTTTCTAGAATAAGAGGAAATCAATTTAGACCAGCCATGAAATTATTCTTCTGGTT
>MQVO02000136.1:0-24397 GCA_001986395.2 Irpex lacteus | reverse complement strand
ATAAGCTTATCCTTTTGATATGGAAGAGAAATTAAGTTTAAAAACATCCTTATATAATCCAAAAAGGTTTAATCGAATTAAACTGTCAAAAAACAAATTGGGCTTACATTAACCAATTTAAATAAAACACACTTTATCCTTTTTATTTTAACTTTTATTTTTAGGGGAGGGAGAATCTTTAAATTTATTTCAATGGAGGAGAGGATTATGGGAGCTATAAAATGTATTTCTTTGTGTATTTAAAAGCAGCGTATGATATAAATCTATATGTTCGAGGTGGCTCTGTAGCAAACTATTATAAAATGTATAAAACATCCGAGGGTTGAGGTTTATTTTATAGTAAGGATGTACGAATTTAATGTAATACATTAACTAGTTATAAGGGATAATTGTCTATAATAAACTAATTATGGTTATTGAACAGAAAGTTAATGATGGTATATGTGACGTCGTGCCTCATCGTAACATCTTGCTCGTCATAGTTAAGGGGGAAACTCAAAGATTTAGCTTGTCAAGGGCAAGGTTTTAAGGTGTTTGTAAACGCAAATGCTAAGCGTTATTTTAGCACAACTCGAACAGTACTTAATGATGAAAGTGTGGATAGAGGGATTGATCAGACAATAGGTCAATTGATGGTCATCTTTATGATACCACTGATAAGCTTCTCCGTGATAAATTTTATTTTAAAAGATTTTGGATTTATTACCGGATTTCCTGTACTTGTGATTTAGTCATTAATCCTTTTTGTATTATTATTAAAAAAGGGGGGGTTTTACCTTAAATTTTGAGTTGAATGTGGGTTGCAGCAAGAAATAATAAGGGGGTAAACAAATTTATCTCAACTTAGATTGTTCCATTTTGTTCCATTCTTAAAAGAGATTATTAGAATAAGTTTTTGTTATTATTTAAACCCAAAAAACTAGGGTCGCGGTAGAAATAATCCCCAAAAAAACTAGTTAGAATTATTTATAATACCTAGTTTTTGGGGATGTTTTTTGGGGGATCCTTTTTTTATATTATTTCTTTTTAAGAATTAAAAAGAAAAAGAGTATGGGGGCAAGGATAAAAACAAGAATGGTAGAAGACTAAGTGGATTGTTACTCTTTTTGGGAAAGAGCCCTAGCGTGTTCGAGTCACGCCTACCATATACTTAAAAAAAATAAAATATTTTAACTTATAAAAATTAGGGTGCCATGTCAGAGTGGTTAATGTGGAGTACTGTTAATACTTTTTTCAGAGGTTCAATTCCTCTTGGCACCTATAAAAATAATACTACAATAACTAATACCATTTATCATTTTTTCCCCTTTTTATTATTAAATAAATAAAAAGGTATAAAATAAGGAGAAACACCTTCCTTATTATTAAGATGAAGATGGTGGATTGTTATTATCAAATTAGCTATACACTAAACCTCTAAACTTACTATTTAGTTAGTAAAGTAACTATAAAAAATAAATATAATATATTTTATACTATGGTACAAAGAGATTATTTGGATGGATTTACAGACTATTTGATGAGTGGCTAGTACCAAGACCACCACCAGATCCAGATTGGAAAATATGGAGATGGGGCTCAAACTCATACGACACCAGACCTGTAAATCCAAATATATTCTCCTCAGGAAGTATGGACAGATACACCGTACCCAAGATAGAATCCAATTTCAGTAAAATACCCACAACAATATATGAGTCACTTACAGGGAAGACACATACAGATAGTTGGGTACCTACATGGGTATGGTGGGTAGTTGGTGGAATTGTCTCATTTGGAGTAATATTCACAGCATTTTCAGTATACAAAGATCCATCAATCATAACAAATTTATTTCCATGGAATAGAACTCCTAATGTAAATAATAATGTTCCACAGAATGGATTAGGTGCACCTGGTGATCAACCTGATATACAAATAAATGATGCAAGAACACACAGAAACCCCATATATTGGTTATATGATGGTCTTACAATGGTGACAGGTAACTACAGAACAGCATTGAATTGGTTCAATCCGTTCCATTGGGTATCTGGAGCAAATACATCAGATGCGTTCAATAATTTTATGCATGATCAAACTAATCCAAATACAGTAAATCGTGCACAATTTCCATATACAATGGATAATCCTCATGATAACTGGTTTAATAGATTAAGATTAGCTGTATTTGGTGAAAGTAACAGTGAAAGATTGTTGAGAGAGACTAGGTTAAGAGAGGTTCAAGAAGCTCACGATGTATTTGTACATGGTACAGGTGTACACACTCCTGCAAAACCGAGCGGACCCTTCGATCCCTCAGCAGCATTTGAGAAAACAAGTTATTTAAAACAATCTGTAGCTGGTACTGGACACAACTCACCATTACATGCACCTTCTGTTAAAGATACACTTAAAAACTTTAGTATGGAAAATGCATTTAATGAAGCTAAAAACCCAATAAAATCTACTCCTATTGACCCTGCAAATATTCCTGCTGATGATCAGAAAGCATGGAGTGAACATGAGTATGAAAAAGGTAAAGGTCCAGGTCCCAAAAATGATGTAAATCCAGCTGAAGGATCATCTAATAAATCTTCTAACAATCAACCTCAATCTCCTAAATCTGATGTTAGTGATCATCAACCTCAATCTCATAAATCTGAGGTGAATGATCATCAAACAGAAGATGATAAAGGTAAAAATGATAAAGGTAAAGATAAACAAGAGGATACAAATAAATCATCTAAACAAACTAAAGCAGATAGAGCTACAGTGAGTTTAGATGATGAAGAAGAAGAACCTCAGCGTAGACATCCAATACTTGATGCATTCCATAAAATGATTAGTAATAAGAGAGCTCTAAGAGAGCAAGCACCTACAACTATTTTTGATACTGATACTCATGATAATTCAAATATTCCCCATGAATATAAGAATGAGCATGATAAAGATTCAAAATTTAAGCCTAATATCTATAGAATAAATGATGCATATATGGAAGATAAAGATTTAGAACGTGATGTAAGAAGATATAATGAACCTAATGATGAAAATTATTGGTCAAGTGAAGGAAGTTCTTACGATCATGATCATAATTCTAATGTAGATAAGACTCCAAAAGAGTTTAATAAATCTATTTATAATTATCATGATGAGTTTGCCAGCCCAGTTGATTTAGAATCTATTAAAAGAGATGATTCTATCTCTAAAATATTAGATGATGTGTGGGCTGATAAAACTCAAGATGATACTCCTGAAAGTAATATTAATGAGAGTAAATCATCAAATGAGGATAATGATAAATGAGATTTTTAATATAACCCCAAATGCGAGTTAGTGTAATGGGAGTTAGAATTTGTCTATAGGAATAATTTTGTGTCTAATATAATAAAAATATATAATTAACTATTTTTATATTGTCCTGATTTAAATCTAAAAATTTTAGATACAAAGTGGTACTAATTTCTAATTTAAATTAAATTAATTTTTGTTCCAGACATAAGTGTTAAATATTATATAATAAACTTTACTCTTCTTCTCTCCCTTTTTTCTTTAAAATAAAAGTAGGGAGACTTGCTTAATATATACCCTTAATTTAATTAAATTTCTTTTTTATAAAATTTTACCCCAAGTTAACTTGTTTTTACTTCTTAATGTATTCTATAACCTTTACTAAATAGTAATAATATAAATAATTACCTCTTTTTGTCTTTTTGCCCTTTATCTTTTTTAATAAAAAAAAAAAATAAAAGAAATAAAATAAGAAGAAGAGGCAACGATTATTTTTATCTCAGTTTTAGACATCTTAACTCTCTTTTAGGTTTATATCTCCATCCACAGTTTGTACTGTCGAAGGATAGATTTTTTACTTAAACTAAAAAAAACTAGGACCCAGCCCACAAAGTGGATTGGATTGTGGACAGAAATAATTAGTTTTTTTGGGATCTATGAGATTTTACAGTTAGCTCAGTAATTTTATAACTATAATGATCACACTTTTCAATTTTGATGGCAATAAATCTCTTTAGTTCGTCACCAGTATGCATAAGAATTGAACAGTTTTTTGGATTATCTGAGTATTAAGACAATCCACTTAGAATCTAAGAGGTCGTGGTTGGAGGATAATCAGTCTTCTAATCTTAAATATAGTCTCATCAAATACTTGTAAAGCTAAAGGGGATTGGAACCTTAAGATATGAAGGGAATAATACGATATATTTGTATAGTAATAAAGTTTACTAGAATGAGGAATCTCCGATAAAAGCAAATAAAGACAATCAATACTTTTTTAATTTAGGGGGGAGTGTCAAGACGAGTACCATTTGCATCAATCCGAATATAATATATTTGTACTTTTATCTATATAATCGGCAGGGTATTCTCTATCAAGAATAGTATTATGTATTATTTTAGCTATATTTTTATATTCTTCGAGTTTATAGATATATTATATAATACTAGAACACAACGCCCATTTTCATGTAAGATGTTGGAATGTATTTATAATTCTTTCTACGTATGCATCAGATATATTATTATGTCTATGTATAACAGTAAAATCTTGTTTTTCATTTTCAATAACTCTTTGTATAATTTCTAGATAACAGATAAAAGTATAGAATGGTTTATAAATCTATCCAAAAAAACTAGGCTCTTTGTTGGAAGTACTTTTTTAATTTATCCTTTTTATTACCTTAACTTCTATTAAATTACTGTTATTTGATAGAAGAATAACTAATTCTAAACCCAATAATATTAATTCCTCATTAGAGAGATATAGATTGTTTTCACTACGGTACTCTAAAAATTTACATTCATTACTTATTACTCCACTTTCTAAATCTTTATTATACTTTTCTATACATACCAGTTCACTGCTGAGTACTACCAACAACACTTCTAACACATGCACTAGAAATACTTTACTGAGACTGAGATTTTGTTGATGCAAATAAAGACAATCAATACTTTTTTAATCTACTTAAAATAAAATTAAATAAATTACACAGTCTTTCTTTCTTTTTAATCTTATTCCCCTTTCTCCTACTTTAATAAGTAGACCTGATGATACAAAACCATGAGCTACTGATAATACTAAACTACCAGTTAAACCTGTGATACTATAAGAGAATATACTTAATATACATACAGCCATATGAGATAAAGAACTCTAAGCTACTATAACTATCAGATCAGTTTGTCTTAATGTTATTATAGGTGCCCTAATTAAAATTTAATTAAATTTTAATAACCCCTACCAAAATAATTAAATAATTTATTAAGCCACTAGCCACTAAAGTGGAGTGGAGAGTGATTACAATAAACTATTATTCTTTTGAAGAGTTAAATAAATAGAGTAGGGAAAAGAGTTAAATAATTATAAAAATATTATTCTAAGATTATTTATTATTAATCGCTAGCTCCCTTTAAATTCTTTAACTTTACTCATCTTTGAGAGAACAAACATTAATTTATTTTAATTGTTTAATTAAATTTATTCTTATTCTAACAATCCCCCAAAAAACTAATTAGAATGAATTCTAATTCCTAGTGTTTTTGGGACTCTGATTCTTTAGTTATTATTTGTAAGTTAATTGGAGGGAGGACACAAGGGGGAATCCCTCTAGTACTAATCTTAACTCTTTGGAACCCAAGTTAATTGGAGGGAGGACACTCAGTTAAATAAATAGAGTATTTATTATCCTTTAGGTTAAAGAGAATTAGAATAAATAATAAGATAGCTATTTACTTAGTCTATCCATATTCCACAAAGGGTATTAGTTAGAATTATATTGTTAAATAGACCCTCTACTTAAAATAAAATTAAATAAATTACACAGTCTGTACCCTAAAATAATTCTAACTAGTTTTTTTGGATGGTAGTAGGATTTACTATTGCTGAAGGATCCTTCCATATTAAGTCCAACGGTGATTTCTGTTTTAGTCTGAAGCAACGTCCACATCTAGTACTGTTTGAAGCACTGCGGCTACTATTTAACACTCGTGTAAAGATTCACACATCAGATGGTTATAATACTTTGGTTATGACTTCACTACGGGATCTGACAACAGTGGTTACTTTCTTCTATTCTCCGGGCTTCACCCTCTGACAGGACTGAAGCTTCACAGCTACATGCGGTGGATCGAACAAATGAAGGTAATTATTAATAAAAAGAATAGGGGAGGTACTTAAAATAAAATATCAAAAAGAAGAATATCTAGCACTACAAATATAGCAATTATAAATGCAGGTACATTATGATATACATTATTCCAACTAGCTAGTACATAGATAGGCGTTATAAAGGTAGTAAGTATAACTATGTATAGATTAATGGCTCCATATGTAGATGACAATAAGGTAACATAATCCTCTACTGCTTTATATTAACTTAAAGAAATATAGAAGGAATACCATATCTGTAGTGATAGAATTAATACTACTGTAGAGATAGTTAGGGTAATATAATTAGCATAGACCTTCACAACTATAAAGCTTTCCCCCCTTCAATCAATACTTTTTTAATTTAGGGGGGAGTGGTTACTATGGATACCAAATCTGGAAGAAATTTGTGTACATACAGAATCAATAAACAATCTGCCTCTCGGCTCCTGGTACTCTTTGAAGTCCCACACTTCGTCGGGGAGCTGTTAAATTTAAGCCGAATTTTAATAGATAACCCAAATAAAAATAAATTAATAAAACAAAAAACTTTTTTTAATAATAAAAGAATCGATGACAATATAGTTAACATCAAATAGTATTTTAAAGGAGTTATTTAAGGATAACTAGCAAATTTATAAAAAAGGAGGTATAAAACCAAAAGCCACTGTCCAATATCCTCTATCCTCTATCATCTTTAGGGGGGAGAGGGGCTGGACGGAATAAATAAAGTGGCGATCCTAAGGGAAACCTTTATATTTAAACTTCCTGAAGTAAACCATTTCAGTAAGGAAAGGAAAGGAAATCAACCGAGACTCCGAGAGTAATGGTGAGTGAAATCGGATTAGCCTAAAAGATAATTTTTTACAATTAAAGTAATAATAAAAATATTTTATAGTATTTATCTTATGTACCTTTTTATTTATTTAATAATAAAAAAAAAAGGGAAGAAATATTAAATAAATAAGTATGAATAAAGTAACCAAAGAAGGTGAAAGTCCTGTGTAATTAAAAAAATTATCGAATATTAAATTAATATTCTAATAAAAATATAAAGTACGATGAGAGTTAACTTGTCGGAATATAGGGGAACCATCCTCTAAGGCTAAGTATTATAAATTTAGCGATAGTGAAAAGTACTGTGAAGGAAAAGTTGAAAAAGTAATGTTATAGACATTGTGAAATAGTCTTGAATTAGTAACTCTATAAGCAGTCGAAGTTTTTTAAAATGACGGCGTACCTTTTGCATAATGGGTCAGCAAGTTAATGGGAGTAGCAAGGTTAAAAGCCCTAGCGAAAGCGACTGGACATAAAATTTAATTAGTAAAACCCCCCAAAAAAACTAGTTAGAATTATTTATAATTACTAGTGTTTTTGGGGTATTAACTAAATTAGTGTTGGATAAGTTACTTCTATTAGACCCGAAGCTAGGTGATCTTCCCTAGACCAGATTTTAATCTTAAATGATGAATGGATCGAACGGGTGAATGTTGCATAATTCTCCGATGAGTTTAGGGAAGCGGTGAAATGCCAATCTGACCTAGTGATAGCTGGTTTTCTACGAAACATATGTAGGTATGACATCTATACAAAATTTATGAAGGTACAGCACTCAATTCCAAATAAATTATAATTTTTAATTATAATCAATGTTTAAGTTGCGGGGACGTAAAAATCTTACCAATGGAAGAGAATCTCGGAATTACATAAATTGATGATAGATATTCAGACTACTCATGCTAAGGTGGGTAGTCAAGACGGAAACAGCCGAGAACACGAATCAAGGTCCCAAATGATTATTAAGTGAAATTAAGGTAGTAGCAAAATTGAACGCAACTGTAAAGTGAGCCTGGTAGTCGCTATCTTTTAATGACCGTTTGTAACAACGTATCAGTCTTCAGAATGTCGCACCGAAAATTTAACGGGTCTTAAATAATCAACCGATATCGTGTTGCTTTAGAATAGTCAAATAATTCTATTCTAAATCTAGGTAGTAGAACATTCAGGAAACCTGAAATTAAATAGTGTTTCATTATTTATAGGATACTGAAGAGATAATGCTGACATGAGTAACGTAAAAAGAAGTTATAATACTTCTCGCCGAATACGAAAGGGTTATAAGGAAAGGTTAAACCTCCTTATGTTAATGCGGCCTCTAAGGTTCAAAACCAATGTTTTGACTGATGAGTTTAAAACCTAAAGTTCTTTTTGAACCGGGAAAATAAAGTTTTTTTTAAATTAAATAGTAATCTTTACTGCCCCTGCCTTAAGCCACTGGCTTTGGGCAAGGGGAACAATTATTATTTTATTTTTAATTTTAATCTACCGTACCCTAAACCGACACAGGTTCGTAGGTAGAGTATACCAAGGCGTAGAGCTAAAAGTTGTTAAGGAACTCGGCAAGTTCTCCTCTAAAGTTAGACGATAAGAGGAACCTATTACCCTTTTTTTTTAATTCTTAAAAAGGATATAGGTGGCACAAAATCGGAGGCCCCGACTGTTTACTAAAAACACAATTCAGAGCAATGATTAATATCATAGTATTCTGGATGAAACTTGCCCAATGCCAAATAAATAAGAGAGGTGATAGGATAACTATTACTAATCAAATCAATGGTTAATAGCGGTCTTAACTATGAGGATCCTAAGGTAGCAAAATAAATTGGCCATTAAATGTGGTCCGGTATCAATAGTTTAACGATGGTCTCACTGTCTCTACAACTTGCTCAGTGAAATTGAATTACCCGTGCAGATGCGGGTTACCTCCAGGTGGACGGGAAGACCCTATGCAGCTTTACTGTAGTTAGTCATCATGTTAATCAAACCTTAGTATGAAGTGATTAGGGATGTCGATAGACGAAAGGTGAGATACCTTAAGACTTTGGTTTCAGATTAAATTTACCTCTTATTTAATAGATAGAGAGATAGTTGACTAATGGGCAGTTTGACTGGGGCGGTCGCTTTTGAAAGAGTATCAAAATGCATCCATAGTTTTAATTAAAAAAAATATAAGACGCTTATATACAGACATATAAAATCAATTTGTTATTAAAATTGATGATTATTTATTATTTATATTAAAAATTTTTAAGGTATAGCTAGATTTTTGAAAGGAGATCAATCAACCAGTGATAAAGGTTGTAATGGCGTAATGGCTAGAGCATGCTTAACTGATAGACTTAGAAGTCGGACAGATACGTAAGTAGGGCATAGTGACCCCTCGCTATATTATGGAATAGACGGGGATCAATCGATAAAAGTTACGCTAGGGATAACAGGCTGATAGCTGGTGAGAGTACACATTGTCCCAGCTGTTTGGCACCTCGATGTCGACTCAACCTATCCTCCGGGGGCAAAAGCTCGGAAGGGTTCGGCTGTTCGCCGATTAAAAGGTTACGCGAGTTGGGTTTAATACGACGTGAGTCAGTATGGTCCCTATCTTCTGGAGGGATAAATAGTAAAAAGGGAGAGACCTTCTAGTACGAAAGGATCAATAGGCTGTGTTTCTATAGTGTACCAATTGTTGAAATAATTGCATAAAAAATTAAAAATGCATAGTTGGGTAGCCACAAACATATTAGATAAGTGCTGAAGGAATAAATGCACGAAACTATCCCCTAGATACTATCATTAAAATATCTTTAGTATATTTTAATTTTTTAAGAAATAGAACATTTCTTGATAGGATGTAAATGTAAGTACTGTAAAGTATTAAGTTTAACATTACTAATTTATTAAATAGACTATATGCTCAATTATTGTCAATAAAAAATCTTTCAGCCCAGCCACTTTCTGGTAGAGTGGCTTATTCTTTTGTTTTATAAAAAAAAGGGAGTTAGTAATAAATTTTATTTTAATTTAAAGTTAAGATATTAAAAAGGGAACAGATGATTCTTATATAATAGTTTAAACTAAATCATAAATTAAATCTTAATATTCATATTTTCAATATAATTGTAATCCTATTGCTTTATTGTCATTGCTGGATCTATAGTTTAATCATCCACCCAAAAAAACTAATTATTTCTAATTCCATTCCAAAAAACTAGGCTCTAATTAAAATTTAATTTAATTAAATTTTAATAATCGCGGATGAAAGAATTATAACTAGTTTTTTGGGGAAGAATACATAAAATTAAATAAAATATTATAAATAAAAATAATTAAATAAATATATTTTAATTTAAGTTATATCTAAATAAAAAAAGTATTTAATTATATAAGAGAGTATAAATTTTACTAAAATAATTTATTAAAAAAAATAAAGATATAAAAACATAAAATAATTATTAATATATACAATCTCTCTTCTTACTAACTATAATTCTCTCTACCCTTTTTTTAATTAAATAAAAAAGGAGAAAACTATAATAATTTATTAAAAATAGAAGAAAACTAGGTAATTTAGATTCTAGTTTTAAAATAACCCCACAAAAACTAGTTAGAATTAATTATAATTCCTAGTTTTTTGGGGGATCTGTGAAGATTATTATTATATATTGGATATTAAGATTAAAAAAGGTTTATTAATATCTATTAACGATAGTAAAATAGCTATAAATGATAGTAAAATATAAGAGAGTATAACTTAAACCAAGTCTCTCATTTTCATTATATTTTGAAGTAAGGAAAGAGTAATAAGATTTCAGCAAGTAATAAGATATATCCAAGTTTAAGATCTATGAAAGTTTAATAGGAGACTAGTAAGACTTAAAGGTGTGGGTGGAAAGGGATAGTTCCATCGATAAAGAGGAAGGCATGTGTAATAAACAAGGAATGAATATTATAAATCCAAACAATCCACCAAAAAACTAGTTATAATTAATTCTACCGCGATAGCGACCCTAGTTTTTTGGGGTATGATAATAAAACTGTTCAACAAAAAGACATTAATTGATCGAAACGCAGTTTAGGGAAGGATGCTCTAACTCATAGAAAGAAAAGAGTAGGGGTGGAATCTTAATAATAAGATAGTGTCCATACATGCGGTATAGTGTAAAGGTTGGCACAATAGCCTCATGAGCTGTTAGAGCAGGTTCAATTCCTGATGCCGCAATAGAAATAAAATAAAGACCGGGTCTTTTTGTATAAAGGCAGTACAGCTACCCTTCACGTAGCAAGTATCAGTTCGATTCTGATAAAGACTATATTCTTAATTTCTTTATGCCTTTTTATTTTTATAATAATAAAAAAAAGGAGAAAAAGAATAAAGGAAAGTTAGATTTAACTTTCTTTTCCAGAGCTAACGTTGCACTGCCCTCTATAAATAAAAAAAGGGGGGCATGTATTATTTTCTTATAAATTTTTATAAGTAATAATATATTTTGGTCTTTTTCTTTTTAATAATTTAATTTAATTTAATTTAATTTAATTAAAAAAAAAGGGAAGAAATAAAATCAAAAAAAGAATATATATTTAATAAATTTGCCCACCCCTCCTTGCCGCCCACGCCAGCCCAGCCCACCCCAGCCCACTTTGTGGATTGTGGATTGTGGATTGTGGAATGTGGGGCCCTTATAAATCAAGTGGGGCCCACAGGGTGGGGGGATAGCTATATTATTATATATATTTTATTTTATCATAATCTTTCACTGTCTATTTTATACTCAGAATAGTATTTATACTATATAACACCTTAGGTTTAGCAGTGGTTTATTTAGTTTTACTAAATAATATTTTTCAGCAGTACATCCTCTATCCTCCCCCCTCTATCCTTTTTTTATATAAAAAAAAGGGGAGGAGGGAGGGTGAAACAAAACTGTACTTTAATACTTTATGTTTAATAAATTATAAAGTATGAGCTGAGAGTATAAATTTATTACTTTAATCCAATCCCAAAAAAACTAATTATTTCTAATTCCTAGTTTTTTTGGGGTTATATTTTTTTATAATTTATTTTTTATTTCTAATACTTACCCTCTTTATTTTTATTACATAAGAAGAAAATAAATAATCTTATTTTCTTATCTATAAACAAAGGACAAAAACTAAAAAAATAATTTAATCTTAATATAAATTGGTATTAGTAATATATTACCTAAGGTATACACAAATTTTAAATAAAAATGATTTTTAATTTTTCTTTTTTAAATACTATATTTAATGATGCTCCACATCCTTGGCAAATAGGTTTCCAAGATAGTGCAGCTCCAGGATTCACTGGGATTGTTGAATTACACAACACAATCTTTTTTTACCTTGTTGTAATTTCAGTAGGAGTTTTCTGGGTATTAACTTCAATTATTTATTACTATAATAGTAGTAAAAGTGCAATTGTACATAAATACTTAAATCACGGTACATTAATTGAATTAATCTGGACAATCACACCAGCTTTTATCTTAATTGCTATTGCTTTCCCTTCATTCAGATTATTATATTTATTAGATGAAGTTATCTCACCTACAATAACAATTAAAGTTGTAGGACATCAATGGTATTGGTCATACGAATACAGTGATTATGTAAATGATAGTGGTGATTCTATAGAATTTGATTCATATATGATTCCAGAATCAGATTTAGAATTAGGTTTGAATGTTTTAGAGTTACATTATTGTTCTTTACCTGCTTTCTTCTATTCTATAAAAGCTTTACCTAAGAAAGCTTATCTTGCAAGTAAAGAGGGGTTAGGCATTTTCAAGATAAATAAAGTTAATAGTTTAAATAACAATTTACCTCAAGATAGCCCTATGCAATCTGATTATTTGTACAATTATTCAAATCCAAGTACAAGTTCAATTCAGGGCATAAAATCTATACCTTCATCAGAATATAGTATAGCTTCTTCTAGTAATAGTACTAACTCTACCACAGTCACTGATTTTTTTACAAGCTCAGATAGTGGTAGCTCCATTAGTAACTATTCTCTATTAAGCAATAACAGCAGTATTTTAGAGTTCGGAGTTGGAGAAATGATTCCCACAAGATTAATCAGGGGAATATTGGAACATAACTATTATTTAGACCTACTACAACTAAACCCAGAGTACCTTGCTTTTCTTCCTTATTACTATACTCTGTAATATTTTAATTTTATACCCCCTTTGTTTTATTATCTATAAAATAAAAATTTTTATTTTATTTTCTTTTGATAAAGGGTGGAGACAAATTAATTAATAGTTAAAACTATAGGATTCGTTTAATTAAATATATAAAACCCCATGAATAATTTATTTTTAATAAGGGCAGCTGCCAGCCAGATAATTAATTTTATTATAAATTTATTACTGGACTTGATTACTAATTAGGGATACCAGACTCTGAGTCAGGAGGCTTAAAATTAAATAGCTAAATTATTTATGGTAAAAAGGAATACCATGGTTCATTTAACTGAAATAGTTTAAGCTTATTGGTTCATTACCCTTAATGGCATTTCCATTTCTTACAGGGTTCTACTTCAAAGATCTAATCCTAGAGGAAGCACTCGAAAAATATTAAATCTCAGGACACACTGCTTATTGGCTTGGTACTATTTCTGCAGTATTCACTTCTGTTACAATAAATAGAGATACACCCATTGTAAAACCCTTTTGCACAATCCCCAAAAAAACTAATTATTTCTACTCTTGCCCTAGTTTTTTGGGATTATGCTATAAAGGATAGGGTTTTATGTGTAGTATAAATATTATCTTTGTAATTAATTAGAGGACTAAATTAAATAAAGAGGGAAAATTTTATACACTATTAAAAGTTTAATAGAAGGAATAAAGGAAGAACTCTATAAATTAGATAAAAATAAGTCTTATTTCTAGTAAGAGGTCAAACCAATGATCAATTAAGTTTTATATAAAATCTTTTGAATAGCCTTCGTGTGGACATCCCTGCGAATCTCAGAAAGTCATTACTTGGAAAGAAAGAAAGTATAAATAAATTAAATGATTACTGAATTTAGCATAAAATCTATAATGTTAGAAAAGTGATAGAGAATAAAGGAGGTAAAACTGCTGGTGTAGATAAAGTAGTTAAAGTAGACATGAAAACAATTGAACAATATTTACTAAGGAATAAGATAACAAAAGGAGAAGCAGAAAGAGATAAAGAATAATTTTATTTGGGTTCCCCTATTTTTAATAAAAGTTTTCCTTCTGGAAGAAACTTAAAAACTTAGATAAGGATAATCCGGTAAAAATAGTTGATAACTTTTTTAAAAAGTACCCTTCACCTGAGTATGCTAAGGAAAACATAGATTTAAATCTGAATCAATCTATATTCAAATTTAATATGCCTGATTTTAAACTAACCCTTGCTGAGTTTGAAATCTTAAAAAGTATTCTACCCTCAAAGTATGAATTACCTATCAAATTACCTTTAACTCAATTATTTGGTGGGCACAGTGGAGTAAATTCTTTATTAAAGTCTAGAGCGGGTGTTTACAAATTTACTCACAAGATTAATGGAAATGTTTATAGGGGGTGGTACAATTCCTATTAAGGCAGGTTTTGTCATTTGGTCTGTTAATAATCAACATATCATTCGAACAATTCTTCTACCTCTTTTTGATAAGTATCCTCCTCTTACTACTCGAGTCACTCTTCAACTGCAATTTCTGATTTCCGCAATAAATGGTATGAGTATTAAGGATTATTTTCGCATACGAAGTTCTAAGTATAATAATCAATCTTCTATTATACCAATTTCTGCTTGCATTCCTTCTTATTTTCCCATATGGCTGCCTCCCCCTAACGAAGTTTAGCAAACAAAGTAGTACCGTAACAATAAACTTTACTTTATTCCTTTTTGTCCTCATTTTTAACAAGATAACACACTAAAATATACCTTTGTATAGACCACCTCTCTTCATAATATTGTGAAGACTCCCGGCTGATGCTTTATACTCTGGATTTAACTCCCGAAGATAAAGAGCCACAGCATTAAGAGTTGGTAATACTTTCCCTTCCTTAGTTACAGTATCAATGAGCTCTGTAGATTTTGAAAGCTTTTCACGAACAATTTCTTTATATGGAAGGAAATTTCTGGACGTTTTTTCCATTATTTGGTCTCTAACTCCTTCTATAAGGTCCGTCAACGCTTCTTAACTTAACAAATTATCATTATATTCTTTATCCCTTAAGAGCTCATCTTAAATAAAGAACCTATTTAAATATAATTCTTTCAGAACAAACCTCCGCTTCATCCCCATTGTTTCGGCTAAAAGAGTACAACTCTTGGCTTTAAAGATTAATTCTTTTTTTTATATCATACATATAAGTAATCTTTCGTGATTTTTCAAAAACAGTTGCCATTAACTCTATCTGTATTTTATTTCCTGCAGTGAAACCAGCTACTTTTAATTTGTTATACCCAGAGCTTAACTCATCAGTGGGAGAGCTAGAACGGATCTTACCTAAAAGTCAAGTTAAAGGGGTAACTTGCGCAGGGGTTGAAGTAGATATATTGAATTTATCCTAATTTAAAAAGGAGATTAGAAATTTAGTTTTAGTTTTGGAGCAAGAGTAAAATGTCCAAAATTAAAAGTAGAGAAGATTTGAATAAATTGAGGATCTAGTTTTTTTGGTGATTATTTTATTAATTAATTTTATTTAAATATATTCCCTGTTTAATTAAATTACTTCCTGTGGATAGCTTTTTTTACCTTTAGTTTTGGGATAAATAATTTCAGCACCGGTGGAGTAAGTAAAGTTAATAATTCTTTAATTAATAAATTATTCTAAGATTCCTGGAGAAAATAGAGATAGTTATCTATCCAGGGGTAAAAAAAAAAGATGGTGGTGAGGGTGGAGTCTATCTCTACAAGAATTAAAATAGAGTGTGAAACTATCTCTTAAATAGTTAGTGTGTCGCTTAGGTGAGGAAGTGGAATATTAATTATTAAGGAATAGAATGGAATGGAATAGAATATAATAGAATAGAATAGAATAGAATAGAATAGAATAGAATAAGTTAAAGATAAAATAATGAGAATCATAGTTTAATTATATTTATTTAATTCCTTTCCCTTAGGTTACTTACTCTAGTTTGAGAAAAGTAATAAATTACATCTCCCTCGAAAGTGATAAATGTTCTTGTTCGCATTATCAACCCCTAGGTTATTTTCCTCCTTTTGAATAAATTGAGGATCTATTTAAAATATCTGTCATTAGTTTAGCCATATGTATTCTTGCATAAGATAATGTAGCTGCAGCTATAGGGATAGATACAGTTTTATATGTTCCTTTTGTTGTTTTCTCTTCAAAAGACCCATATTTAAAGCTTTAATATAATCAACACCAAAATTTTTACAAATTTCTTTATCTATATCTAATTTAAATGTATCTAAAAAAGGTCTTTATCCATCTCTATAGAACTTTTTAGAATTCTAGTAACAGATACTAAATCATGTGTTTTACAGTCAATGAATCTCGTTACACTCTTTGAGAAATCCATACCAAATCTACCTTTTAAACTATTTAAGATTAATTTAGCAACATTTCTTTCTGTAGTGTGAAAGGGACCTAGAATCATTTAAACAAAAGATAAGGCCAAAGCACCACGTAAAGGCAAGACTTTAAGGTTATTATGATGAATACACAAATACTTTTAACCAATTTAATAATTAACAACCAAAAATACTAGTTATCTAAAAAAAGTTTTTAATTAAAAAAAAGGATAAATTAGTTGAACCTATACTAATACAGGTTCAATGTATTGCTCTACCATTTCACAATAAAGGCTAAGAAAAGAGATATAATAAAGATTTATAAACCAATTTTATATGGAATCAATGAGATTTTAACTCATTATTTAGACGTGCAAGGTCTATGTTTTACCAACTAAACTATAATCCCGGTTTTAAAATTACAAAGAATTAAACTATCCATCCTTTTTTTTATATAAAAAAAGGGGAGTGACATACTCTACCTTTAAGCTAAAATTCTGGATAGCAAAAATATGATTTGAACATATATTAAAAGACATGCGTGTTACACCTATTACACCATCTTGCTTTAATTTATCTATCTTTTATATATTTTTTTATATAAAACTATCTGGCTATAACTTATATTATTATTAGACAATAGATATATTTATCCTTAGTTGAGCCAATACTGTTTAGAGATTGGCCGTTAGAATAAAAGCTTGTATAGATAACGGGAGTTAAAAATATAACTTCTAAAATTATCATTATTATTATATAACCCCTTTTTATTTTAATAAAATAAATAAGGATAAAAGAGGTAGAATTAGTTCAATTGGTAGAATGACGTTTTGTGGCAACGATGAAAAGAGTTCGAATCTCTTATTCTGCCCGCCCTTTAAAATCCAAATTGGATAAAGAAAGAAGATAATTAATTTTATACATTATCCCAAAAAACTAGTTAGAATTAAAAATAAAGATAAAAGAATACATAAAATAAAATAATATGGGGAGGGATACTCAAATAAAATAAAAAAGTGTAAAGTACTATTTATTATCTGAATACAGAATATCTTTATATATATCTTATATATTATATCTTTAATAAAAAATAGCAAATTAAAATTTATTCGTTCTAACTAAAAAAAAGGCATAAGCGATTTAGCTGAGGGGATTAGCGTGATTTTTACACAATCAAGACAGAGGTTCGATTCCTCTAATTGCTATTAATTCAGCCTCTCCAGATAATAAAGGATAGAGGATCCTGGTTATTCCAGTAAAAAAACTTTAGTGATTATTGTATTTGACAACCTTACACTATATGTTAAAGGGTCTATACGGGTATCCGCAACCTCAGCCTCTATCCTTTATTATTTACTTTTTCTTTATTTCTCTTTAAAATTAAATTATTATTTCACCAAAAATATATTTAATAAATATTAAATTTCATTTATTTTCAACTACCATAGTAGATACATATAAAATCATTAAAGCAATAGGTAAATATAATATACAAATGTGTAAAATATGATTAGCATCTAATAAACTCATAACTGTATCTAAATCAGCCCCAGGTTCAATTGAAAAAGCGGCCGGTCCATCTCCACTATCAGGTTTGGATGTGGGAGGTGAAGTAGGAGTTGTTGGAGGTGTAGCCGATTTTACTGCAGAAGCCGCGACAGCATTATCAATTTTCTTTTGAGAAAGACTACCGATAGCATTAGCAACAGTTACTGTACTACCACCAATTACAGCTCCTGCGGACATAACACCTATCTTTGCAGTAGGAGAAAGTCCATCCAAAAAAACTAGTTATAATTAATTATCCCGGGATTATAAAATAATAAAATAATTATGAGAACAGTGACCTGTGCGAATGTAATAAATATAAATAATTATTTTATTATAATATTTTAATTTAAATTAATAATATGCTACGCTCCTTCTTAATTCTTTAACTTTACTCATTATTATTTATTGCTAAAGTTCAAAGATATTTATCACATTTTTATTCTTTTATTTTGCATATAAAATAGTTTTGTTAGAGTTCAAATGAGTAAATGTAATAAATAAAGATAATAATAAATAAGAAAATAAAATATAATCACACATTTATATTATTTTAATTAGGGAGTTCTAATTAAAATTTAATTTAATTAAATTTTAATAACCCGCTCAATTATAAATACAAAGATTCCATATTGTAAGCACTAATTTTATATTTATTTTTAATGAGTTAACTACCGTTCAGTATACTTTATTATCCTATTTTGTAAACACTCATTTATCCTACCCCTCATCATTATCCATTAAAATGTGTAATGCTGCTCCCCTTCCTAAATAAATAATAAAAAGGTGGGGACCCTCTCTTTTTTATTTATTCAGTTTCTAATCGTCTATCGACTCAACGGGTACCTTTGGCACCCTATCGTAAGATTTGTTTAAGTAAATTAATAGTTCTACCCCCACCACTACGTTCCTCCCCCGTCTCCTTTTTTTAATTTTTTAATTAAAAAAGGGCACGGGGGAATATTGTTTATAAGCATAGATCAATCGTGTCCTCCTCCACTTACCTTTACTTTTTGATAGGTTCTAGTGAGCAAGTGGAGGACACTCCCCCAAAAAACTAGTTAGAATTAATTCTAATTCCTAGTTTTTTGGGGATTCTTTTTAATTAATTAATGAGTTTCTATATTTACCAATCTTTTTATTTAGTATCATACCCCTCATTCCCTTCGCTCTACTCAGTGAATGCTCACCTATTCTTTTTATTAATAATTATTTCTTTTCTAAGCATCCACTTTGTGGATGGGTAGTTTATTCCCTTAGGACCCCGTGTCCTCTAGTACTAATCTTAACTCTTTGGAACCCCCACTGCGAAGTTAATTGTTTCTATTTTCTCTTTTTACCTATTTCTGAAGAAGTTTGTATACCAATTTCTTTAATTGTTTTTTTTTATTATTCTTTTTTATTAAATTAATGTATTTTTATTTAGGAATAAGAGGATTATGTATTATAATCTTTTTTATTTTAGTCAGTTATCTCAGCATCTCGATAACTGATAGCTTACTTTAGATCTACTTCGTTACAGGATTAATAGTTAAACATTAATAAAAAAGATGATGAATATGTGCATTCTACTAAAAATATATCTGTTGCTATAGCTGGAGCTATGAATAGTTACAGTAATCTTTACATGTCCAAAATTAAATTGTTCATTTCCTAGAGATAGAATTTTTATTTTTTTTTTATTTCTTCTGAGTTAAACAAAAGAATCACAATCTAATTAAATTATAATAAAATAAATAAGTTACACTCCCCCCCTCTTATCAAATAGTTTTACTACAGAATACTCATTATATTATATAATTGTATTAGACTTTCTTTATTCAATGAAATTAAATTTAATTTAAGTTACTTAGTTAGCTTCTAAATTAAAGAAATAGTTATATTATTTAGCTAACTCTTTCTTTACATTACCCCAAAAACTAGTTAGAATTATTTATAATTCCTAGTTTTTTGGGGGAGTAGCTAAAGATTGATAATTATAAATTATAACTACATCGGATGAATTTTTTAAATCAAGTGGGGCCCAATAAAATTAACAGAAAGTCAGTTACCACTTTTAATAGAAATAAAAAAGTATTTAGTAAGTAATTTAGGTTTTGATTACTATTCAGTACAAAAATTAGAATTTTCTTCAGTTATAGCTATAGGTAAAGGTAAAGCAGTTAATAATTGTAAACCTTTAGCAACATTAACAATTATAAATATACATGTTTTAAATAATTATTTTATACCCTTTTTTGTGGACATAGAGAGTGTCCTCTTGGTTCACATTGTACTCTCCAAAAGTAAAGGTCAGTATCAGGACACACGATTGAATCTTAGTTTCCCAAAAGAAATTAATTAAATTTTAATAAATAACTATTTTTAGTTAAATTACAGGGGTCTTACTATCTACTTTTTTATATTTAATCATAAGTTTAATGGCCAATTTATTTTGCTACCTTAGGATCCTCATTAAACTCGATGATATGCTGGAACACCCTAAAGCTTTAAGTACTCATTTTATTTTACCAAAAAATAAAGTAGTGACAATCTTAAAGATGTTACAATGGGCAATCAGCAGGGAATATTAATATGCCCTGAAATTAATAATATTTAATTGTAAATCATTAGAAAGAAAAGTGGTTAAAACGCTGTTTAACCTCAAGTGATAGGAGCGCCTATCACGATCACTTCTTGCTGTTGTGAATATGCTGTGAATTTATTAAAAATATGAAACATAATGTAAATATTATAAAAAAAGATATTCAAAATACAAATTACCTTTATTTTTTAGGTGGTTTTGCAGAAGGAGAAGGTTCAAATTCTGTATCTATTTCTATAGGTAAAGACTTTAAATATGGAGTAAACATTCAACCAGTATTTAATGTTAGTCAACATAAAAATGGTTTAGAATTATTATATTCATTTAAAGAATTATTTAATTGTGGATCTGTAGTAGAAAAATCTGGATCTCCAGACATATTTGTGTACACTTTGAAAGGTTATAAACAAATAATTAAACATGTAATTCCCTTTTTAGATACTTATGTTCAACCATTTAGTTGTAAAAAAGAAGAATATTCAGTGTTTAAACAAATTGTAATACAATCTTCACAAGGTGGACAGAAAGAAAAAGATTCACTAATAGAAATGGTTCAGCTTGCTTATACCCTTCAAGGTAAAGGTAAAATAGAAAAAGAGATATTTTTGAAATTTTAAGAATCTCCCAAAAAAACTAATTATTTATAATTCCTAGTTTTTTTGGGTACTACTTAGTATGAGGTTTGTATAATAAATATAGGACAGATGCCATAAATATAATAATAATTATTATGATTATTCTGCCAGCATTACAGCGGTTTGGCCTACTATATTATTAAAAAATAATAAAATTATAACTTTAAAAAAAATGTTAAATCTTTTTCATAGATTCTTAGCTTATTTAGCTAATCATACTTGGTTCAATGATATTAAGTTAGCTGTAAAACAGCTAAATATTATACCATCTTTACCCATAGTAGTTGATTACTACTACAACCATCTTTTAACTAGAATTTTAAGAGTAATAGGAGGATTAGCTACATTAGCAGTTTTATAGCAGAAACTAGTAAACAGACATAACGTAAGTCACAGTAAACAGTACTGGAATAGTTACAGTAGTTTGGTTTACAAAATCAGTAGAGAACCTCCCCCCCTAGTTAATAAAATAAATAATATTTTTAATTATCTATTAAGAAAAATATACATAATTAATTTAGTAAATCATACCGCAGGTGAGGATTGTGAGGGTTTATAATTGAATCAATCTAGGATCTATTTAAAGAATGAATAAATAAATAACTAACTCCCTAGTGAGTTCGGCTAGTGAGTGAGGCTAGTGGTTAGGCCTCCACTTTACACAGTGGCTACAGCTGTTCGAATCAGCTACACCCTAAACAAATATCAGAATCCCCAAAAAACTAGGAATTATAATTAATTCTAACTAGTTTTTTTGGGGTGTATTTTGACTATGATAAAAAAATAAGAAATATCAGAATTATTCTATTATGATAATCCTCTGACAAATGTTAAATAAAATAAATAAAATAAAAAATAAATATAGTCCCCAAAAAACTAGGAATTAGAATTAATTCTAACTAGTTTTTTTGGGGTTACAGTATAAATTTAATTAATAAGGTAGTAAAATAAAATAATAGTAAATATGAACTATGAAAATAAAAAATATAATTAAATGAAAAAAGATTTTTTAAAATGAAAAGAGATATGATTATATATAATCTTAAATAAAGAGATTAATAATAAAGAATTAAAATTATTAAATGAGATAAAGATAATAAATTTATTAGAAAATGAGAATAATACATTAAAAAATAAGATTTTAATGGAAAATAGATTATTAAATATTCAAAAGATTAATGAATTAGATAATTGAAGAAGTGCAGTATATAAATTTAATAAAATACTTTAATAAATATAATGATAAATGATAAATTAAATGAATTTTTTAAATCTAAAAACAAAAAATAAAAAATATAAATAAAAGAGACAATAAATATTGCTTAAGGCATATACAATACAACAAATTAATTATAATTTGTTTAATTTAACGAAAGAATTTAATTTTGGTTCCGATTTAACGTTATTCAGTAGTCTAAGACATGCAAATCTTTTTTCTTCGAAATTAATATTAGAAGAAAAGGTGTAAAGGTGAGTAATATAAGTTTAGATACCCTAAAGTCTTCTTAGATAGGAGATATTTCTTAAATTTTTTAATTTAAGAGAAATAATTAGCTATTTTTATTAATAAAGGAAATTTTCCGCTTTAGGATTCGATTTATTTTGATTAGGTTGTTGGTATGGGTAATGGCCTACCAAGCCTACGATCGAAAGCTATGCTTGAAAGAGCCTCTAGCCACATTGGGAATGGAATCTCCCTAGTAGAGTTATCTACCAGCAGTCAAGAATATTAGTCAATGCTCGAAAGAGTGAACTAGCTAACTGAAATCACTTTAGAAGTGATAACGTAAGGGAAAATAATGATATTACCTTACTATAAGTGTTGTCCAAATCTGGTGCCAGAAGACTCGGTAAGGCCAGGAACGCGAACGTTAGTCATCTTAAACAGGCGTAAAGGGTGAGTAGGCAACTTTAAAATTCTAATTTTTTTAAAATAGCAAATAAAAAAGAGGAAAAGTAGAAGATAGAATCTAGTATAGGAAAAAATAAAATCGAGAATAAAGGTTAAAATCTGCAGTAAACTCGATAGAATACTAAAGGCGAAGGCATTTTTCCAATAAAGATTGACGCTGAGGAACGAAGGATAGGGCAAGAATCAGGATTAGATACCCTGGTACTCCTTTCTGTCAACAATGAATGGTAGTCACTAAAAAATATTAGTGTCAATGTTAACACGTTAACCATTCCGCCTTGTGAGTACGATTGCAAAATTGAAAACAAAAAAATTAGTCGGTCTCGAAGCAAACGAAGTGAAGCATGTTATTTAATGCGATAATCCGCGTAAAATCTTACCAGTTCTTGCATATGAAAATCTAAATCTATCTACCTAACCCAAAAAACTAGGAATTAGAAATAATTCTAACTAGTTTTTTTGGGGATTTTTAGAAATAAAAACAAAGGATAGACAAGAAATAAGATGAGTAAATACAGGTGTTGCATGGCTGTCGTCAGTCCGTGTCTTGAGAAGTTAGGTTAACTCCACTAAACGGACGAAATCCCTGATGTTAATTTTTTACTTAACATACAAATGGTATCGATAGGATTCCATTTTGGGGCTAAGACAAGTCGTTTATGGCCCTCATGAACTGGGCTATAGACGTGCCACAAAGACTAAACAAAATGATGCAATACCCTCTCGAAATTAATTTATCTATATTTATAGATCAGGTTAATTTGTTGCTTTTTCTTATTCTTTTTTTATTAAGAAGAATAAGGTATAGTAATTTGAGAATTAGGAGGAGCTAATCATCAAATATAGTCATATATATGAATATGTCAGATTGTCACCTGTAACTCGGTGGCATGAAGAAGGAATTTCGAGTAATCGTTGAAAATTACGCAACGGTGAAGTGTTAATTCGGATGAACTAACCGTCTGTCGCTGGGAAGGAGCTTGGTTCAAGGAAACTGATGAGTATTATTATTTTTCTTAGGTTTTAGTTTTAATATTTTTTAGTAAATTTATATTTAAAACACCTAGTTAATAATTTTGTCTATAAAGTGAATTAACTTGGGTAACATCTCAAAGTCATAGCAAGGTAGCTGTACTGGAAAGTGTAGCTGGATAATAAATTTATTTTTATACCCCCTTTGTACTTAAAGAAAAAT